>BMAV01008426.1:195227-238323 GCA_019973955.1 Trichonephila inaurata madagascariensis | reverse complement strand
AAAATATTGTATTTAAATAAATTTTAAAATATTGTATTTAAATAAATTTTTTTGACATAATGTCCTTAAAACAATTGTATATTATTCTAATCTAAGTGACACTAAATATCATAAATATTATCCATTTATACGCTTTTGCAAAATCACGTTTCCGAACGTAGTCAGATACCTTAAAGGTTTAAGTGTATTTCAAAGTCTTAGGCTGAACGTTTCTAATTTATAATTTTCTAAAATGAATTATCAGAAAATTAATGCCATACTTTAAAGAATTATACTTTAAAAATTTAATTTGTAACTACGTGACCAGATGCCGATTTGAGCAGCGTACCATTTATCTACTCCCATATTTTTTCAATCAATATTTTGAAAAGAAATATGGCTACTTTTTAAACTTGTATTTTTGGTAATTAACTTCCTATTAATTATTTTTATTTTTTATTACAGTTTTTATTTTAAAAAATTTGCTTTTGTTTAGTTTCCAGTTAACATCTATTAAATGTACGGAACATTGAAATTTTATTTAGGAATTACATTGGTTAACTATATTAAATAAAAAAATATTTTTGAAAAAAAAATAAACATTTTCGTAATTTAAGAAAAATAATTTTAGAAAATTAAGAACAGTGTAAACAGTTTTGGTGGCTTAAAAACTATTTTGGTATTTAAAGAATTAGGTTTAATTTACAGTATACAATGCACAAAATTCTATCAACTGTGAGTAAAACTTATAGAATAACACAATATTCCAAAACGCAAATATTAAAACAATAATCCGCAACAACAATTCCGTAGTAAAAAATTCTAAAAAATACCAAATGGATTGACAATACAGCGAATAACACGTTTGTTTACTATTTATCTTCTTTCTAAATATAACAACGATCAAAAGATAAAAACAATACACATTAATATCCGTTACAACTCACAGAAAAGAATACTTCCTGAACACAAACAAAACGCATAATAAAACAACAACCGAAAAGTAAAAAAAGTATTCAGATAATTCGTCATTGATTTATGACACATAAAATCCTCAACAAAACTATTCCAAAACTGGAGGAGAAAAAAAAAAAAAAATGTTAAGCCTTGTTTCATTAAACAGTTAGAATTTCACGAGAAAGAGAAAAGAAGTGATTCTTTTTTCACTGTCCTCTGTCTTCTAATAAATCCTTTGTATCCTATTCAGAGAGTTAACGATCATTTAAAAATATTTACTTTTTCCTCTGAATAAAACATTCTTGTTGCTTAGGAAGAAGTACGCGATTAAATTTTCAGTAGAATTCTTCGCATTTATTCGCGAATAAGTTCCTAACGAACGTAATATTCTTCCATGTCTCCTCATCATCATCACCATCAGCGTATGTCAGATGAAGTTTCCCCTTCTTTTCGTTTAAAAGAGCGAGAATGAAAATGGTATGAGTTAGTCGAATTTTCTTTTTCTTTTACAATTGTGGACATTTCGGCAGGTGAGGTGAAATACATATTATCAGACAAAGATCCTTTATCGAAGAACACTTGATGATATTCGAAATCGAATGTATATTTTTAGAACTTTAAAAGATATTTAAAATACTAGCTAAAATAGAACACGGAATGTTTCCGTTTTGGTGGTATTTCTTTTTATCACTAATAATTGCAGTTAATTATACAATAATTAGATAATTAGTAATCAAAAAGCAGTTACGATATTTATATAAAAAAAAAAAAAATTAACCCTAAAGTTTCTCAAGAATAAAGAAAACGTAAAATTGCTAATACAGAAAATCGTCTGCATTTTGTGGTAACGAATGGACTAGATTCACGACGGTCACATGATAAATGCAATCACGTGTCCTGCATTGATTTCAAAACTGACAATAGACTTGTTGTTTGTTCTACTTGTAAAAATTTAGATACAATTTCAAATTTAATAACTAGGTAAAAATTTTCAAGTAATAAGACTTTTCGAGAAGCTTTTCGAAGTAAAAAAATAGTTCTTATTTTTTCGTGTAATTTAAATCAAGTGTGCATTTTCCTTACCTATGTGAGTTATTGTTTGACAAAAGTTGGCAACAGTAAGAGTATGATTAAATACTCATTATTGCATTTATTATGCGACCATGATGTCACACGAATTTATGAACTGATTGATTGGAAACACATTATTGCAATTATTATGCGACCATGATGTCACACGAATTTATGAACTTATTGGTTAGAAACGTGATTGTAGTTATCATGTGAACTATGACGTCACACGAATTTAGCAAATTGCGTGTCAGTTAAGTATGCATAAAAACCACATTTTTTCTCACTGATATATATATATATATATATTTCTTTGTTCTTTACTATAACTTGAATTTCTCGTAAAAACAGACTTTACTTCAAAGTGTAGTAGCAATTTTTACACCATTTCTCTCAAGCGACCAGCGAAAATTCTTCTGGCATATGTGGATATCGGTTTGCTAAACGCACTTAAATAAACTTAATGCACACAAATCCATTGGGAAAACACCAAGCAATCTAATGAGGGAGTGTGGCGTTTTTTATTGTAGTTTCTGATTCTTTTATTGTTATACTGTAGCAGTTGACATTTGATTCTAGACTTATTCGCATGTAGGTTTACTTTTTTTAAAATTGAAAACATTTACGATTCCACGTGTACCACAAAGTATGACACGGGGCTTATAGAAGTAAGTACGAAACAAGTTACAAAAAGAAGGAAAAAAAGAAGAAAATTTAAAAGTTATGTAGGATTACAAATATTTACAAAAATGGTCAAAAGCTCTTCAGGTGGAGATAAGTTGGTTAAAATCTGGAGCCAAATTCATATTAATGTCTTTAAGCAGGGGTGAGCAGACTTTTAGAGGGTAAGGGCTACTTCTAATTTTTTTAAGGTGTTGCGGACCACCTAGTGGCGTAGGTGTAGTGAACTCAAAGAAAAAATATAATACAGTTGGACCTCCATTTTACGAATTTCTCTATTTAGCGAACTTTTTTCTGGAACCAATAACATTTTACGATTTTCTTCGTAAAATAACCTCCAACCAGCGAAGTGTATTTTCTATTCAAAGGAATTTTCTCTTATGATTCAATTTTTTTTCCTCCGTATTTCTTTAAACACCGTATTTACTCGAATCTAAGCCCCACTTTTTCCCCAATGTTAATGCAACTGAAAATTGGGGACGGCTTAGAATCGAAGGGAAAAAAATTTATTGGATGGGGTATTTAGAGCAATTACAGCTTCATGCGTGTACTTAAAAGTTTATTATTCTGCTATAAAATAACTGATTATTCACATCTTATTAGTTTTCCTTTTAAATTTATTGTAATTTCGTAAAACTGGATATCGATAAACCATTTTAGACTATTTTTCAATTTTCACAAAATCTTGTTGAGAATTTGGGACATGGCTTAGATTCGAATAAATACGGTATTTCTAGACCTACGTATGATGGAATGATTGTTGGGTCTTAGTGAAATCGGTCACTTCAAAATGTCTTGGCGGTCCACCAGTCGATCACTATCGACTTAATGCCCACCCCGGTCTTCAAGTGTCTTTTGCCGACAGAACACAGAAAGAACACATGTTCAACATTTTCTTCACCACCAACATTACAGTCGCAGAAAGATGACGGAACCAAATTAAATTTGTTCAAATAACTTAAAGTTACCATGTCAAGTGAGAAATTAAGTCACATTTTGTATTTAGTGTAGGGTAATAATGATGGCATGACAGTCTCGTATTAATGAAAGGAACACCTTTTTTGGTTAAGCTCCTTTTATTTAAACTGATATATTCAAAATTCTAAGACTATACCTTTATTTCTCTCATCTTCTTGTAAGACGATTGAGGGATATTGATAAACTGAACTCAGTGGCGCAATTGCCCATGAGGGCCAAGTGGTCAGTCTGACGCGAAACCCCCAGTGTTCAGTTATCAAGAAAGATGGGTATTCATTATCGATCCACTGAAGGGATGAAAGGCTGAGTTGACCTTGCCTAGCCCGGGATTTGGACCCCGGACCAGTGGCATGGAAGCGCGATACACTACCACTCTGCCACTGGGCTTATGGGGGATATTAATGGTAATATCAATTTCGCGCTTGGCGGTAGTCTTTTCAAGAAAATCGTATTCCTCATTTCCTAAAACACCCATGTGTTCACGAGCAAATGCAAAAAACTGAGATGTTTTTATCTTTTAGGTTTTTAAGCTGTTTTCGAATCTCGACAATTATGTTGTTGGAAGAAGGAATACACTTCCGAGATTCCAAGAACGAAAAAGAATCGAGACAAATGAAATAGTCTGAGACGACACTATTTTGTTCAGTGATCCATTTGATGGAGAAGTTTAAAATTAAAAAACTATGCAATCATCACGAATTCTAAATTGAAATGATGTGATTCAGTACCATTTCTGAAGACAACAAATGCGAAACCAACTCTGTCACCCATTTTACTACCATCAGTATAACAAATAACAGGGATAACATCCATGATTTTGTGGATAGGTAAACTAAATAATATTGATAGCGTTCCTCTCTGAGGGAGGAGTAAGAAAAAATGGAGACAGAACACAATCATAATCAGAGATGGAAGAAGCAGAGAGATTTTCCCTATAGGCCATATTATGGAAGAATAGCGATGTCTATTGCAGGGAAAACAGAAATTGCATAAACTTATTCGTAGCTTATGGTATGATATCCGCCTATGATCCGTCTTAGTATGCGACGCAGATATTTAGAATTTATCTTCCTCTAAAAAAAAGCGCCCCACCCCAAACTCTAGAATCATACATTATGAAATATTTATTTCTTGTTTATAAATGAGCGAAGTACATCGAAAATGATATTGAAATGTTGCGAGCAGTTCGATTTTTACTTTGTTAGTGTTTCTCCTATAATACAAGTAATATAAAAAATAATTTTAAGTTAATTCCTACTTAGATCAACAAAGAAAATTTTTATTTTAGCTACTTTTTTATTAAATAGTTATAATTAATATAAATATGTATATACATAGGACAGAATCACAACATTAAGTAGTAATTAGTTTTTATTAATTATCATTCAAGTATCGTGTTATCAGGGCCGGGTCTAGCAGTTTTGCCGCCCCGGACAAAAATGGAAAATGCCGCTCCTCTCTTCAATGCCACCCACCTCTCTCTATCTATATATATATATATATAAATAATATTTTAAGTCATAAAAAATTTAAAATAATTCGAAATTAAGGACATGTAATTACTTGTCATTTTTTAAAACGAGTGAAATGTAAGAAAAGGAATCGTCCATTTAAGCTGGCCAATTTCTTCGAAAAAGAGTCTACTGATTTTGGGGATTACAAGCGTTTGTTTTAACTTATAGTAACTACACTCAAGACTAAAGTAAACATCTCCTGTGGCTCTCTATCTACCAAAACCTGTTATTATCCTTGTCCCCTTTTGGGTAGCTGACACCAGACATCGTAAGGGTAAAAGGAATGTCCGTTGTGACCTCACTCTGGAATGGGGAGAAAGGTAATAGTGAAAGATGTGGGAACATATTAAATTTCCTGCTTTAACATATACTCCAGCCTCGAACCATTCAAGGTTCAACATAAAAGGAAAGTGTCATTAAATGTAGCGAGCACAAAATAAAAAAATAAGATACATTAAATGAAATATCAAATTTACACCCAATAATATTCCATAAACTATATCAAAATTTTTGTTACAAAAAAATATTATTCAATTTCGATTCTAATGCCTCCCCTAAAATTTGCCGCCCCGGGCAGGGGTCCGGCCCTAGAGCCGCCCCTGGTGTTGTCATCCAAAACAATCGTGTATATAAAATTTCAGTTCAACTGAATGCTTTAAAACGTGAGAACAAAAACTTTTCAAGTTTTGACACAAGTCGCCAAATGGGTCGCTAAGTCGTCAAAAAGGGTGCCAACGTGGCTGTATTTGTAATTCTTTAAATAATTAATCAATTAATTTTTATTAAATATATTTAAATTATTGTATTGTCATCCAAAATAATCATGTTTATAAAATTTCAGCTCAATTGAGCGCCTTAAAATGCATTTTATTAACGATTGAAAATTCAACCAAGATAAATAAATATATAGAGAGAGTGAGCTAATAGTAGGAATTGAATAAGGAAAGGTATGTCGAGGTTTGTGATTTAAAGGTAATGCTAAAAATTTTATTTAGCATTAAATGATTTTTTTTCCAATTTTAATCTCTCTATTATTACATCAAAATCCTACCAAAATTATAAATCCATTAAATTTTTTTCGCTAAAGAGGTATTGATTTCAGTCATTGGTCTACTTGACTTTGAATCATCATTTAAGGATTCAACTCCATGATAGAAAATATTTTAAACTATCTGTAGACCCTCTTGATATAACTTTTTTTTTTCTGAACGCGTTCCAAATTTTTTTGCAGTTTCTGTGGTTTCAAGCTTCAATTCAAAAAGCAAATACACACGTACTATACTATGTTTTACAGACATTTTTAAGAATTAGAATTATATTTTAAATTTAAGTGAGCGCGGTTCGAGATGCAGTCAGTAAATAAAGTAAAAAAAATCACATATATATTAATACAACCCATAAACAATTCTTTGAATTTTGCCCAACATATGCAAATAATCCTTGAAATGATTCTACATTATAAATAAGAATTTTCTTGCTTGCCTAGTATTTTTTTAGTATTTTCTGAAGAGGCTGGACATTTAAAAATAGTGGGTTCTCATGTAAATTATTTTTATGTTTAACATGAAAAAATCATATATTTCTATAAAAAGTTATTTAAATAAATTTAATGGAAGAAAAATAATTTTACAATCTATGCGATCTTTAGGCACGTAGTATCAGTTCTCGACTTAGCTTCTCGTTTTCAATTCATATATGTCAAACTAATTTCTAAAACCAAATGGTTATTTGTAAAAACAATTTAGAATAAATTTGATTTTCTTATATGTATAACATGAAAAAATATTTAAAAAGGCGTGTATTGCTTTTTCTACACAAAATTCGTTTTAAAAGGCTTCCTCTGATGAAAACCATTTAAGTTCACTTAAAATGAAATAAAAAAAATGAGGACAAACGATTTTAAGGAACCATTCAAAGACATTTTTCATCGTTCGTTCAACAAAATTTTGTTCCAAGGAATATTTCAAAAATTAAAAAACAAAACCTATAACAACGTCAGAAACAAAAATACAAAAAATAGACGACAGATAAAAATCTAAAAAAATATTCTTACAGGGAGAAAAAAGAATTGGAATTTATTTATTCCGATACGCACACAAAGATTCACTTATTTTCAATTGCATTCATCGTGAATTTTTTTCCACAAACACGGGGTTTTAACAGCAGCAAAAAGTTTTACATTTAATAAGGCGGAGTAGTGATAGTAAATAAAACATTTATGGCACGAGCGATTTTCCATAAGCTTAAGTTATTTTACAATAAATTCAGAGATTTATGACAGACGGAGATTTACATCGTTAGAGGAAAATATATTTCGAGAAATAAACTATATTATTTTCGTAGGGAAGCAAAGAAGAATATAACAACAAGGAAGAAAATGCATTATTCCATAAAAGGTTCCGTCCTATTTAGAGATGGAAAGGAATAACATTCATATGTATATGTGTATACTTTCATTTAATATGGAACTATGTTCCCAAGGGTATATATACACTGAGATAAAATGTAGTATACATTTCCATGTATAAGTACAGTATACATTCATGTATAAATATGATACATTTTTACTAAATAGAATTTTGCTAGCAGTAGCAGATAAATAATACAGCATATTTGAAACAATTTCAGTAAACATGAAAAGTATCCCGGTTAAACAAAAAATTGAAGTTACTAAATAAAATAAAACCTATATCTACTATGGAAGTGATATTTAAAATTATTTCAGAATTACGTACAGAAAATGATTTAAAAAAAAACGGTTGGACATGGATAACTTTAATTTTAACTTTCAATCAGAACTTAGTTAATCCTTTAGTTTCATCAAAGTTTATTTAATCTAAGTTTTATTATTTCTTTAGAACCTTTTAGTTTCATCAAAACTTGTATTCCTTTTTACATGTTTTGAAAGATGCAATTGTATCCACGTATTATACCATCGACCACCGTCTCGGGTTTAAATAAATGATTGAATTATGCACATTTTAGTTTGTTTTTGATGTACACGGTTTTGTAAGGCACGGGGACGTCTTAAAACTCTTTGAGGATCTCTGATTTTTTGAAGCCCTGGTCTCCCATGCCAAAGTAGGCCCTACGTGAGATCTTTAAAAATAGACAGTATATAGCATGCGTTATCAAATACTCGTTCAAACGGTAATTTGAAACAAACAAATGTGGACGACACATAATCTTAAAAACCTAAGCACAAACCGGCTCGACAGATGACCGAATTTCGACTAAATGAGTTGAATGATTGTTTATGGTATTCATCATCAGCATTGCCATGATAGCCCTTTGTGGGCCTAAGCCTTCCTCAGAAGTTTTTTCCATTCTGCCCTTCTCCCAGCTATTGATCTCCAGTTCTTTACTTTTAGAATGGCACAGTCGTCATCCACCCTGACATTCCATCTCCTTTTGGGCCTTCCCTTTGGTCTTTTATTAGAGGGAGTTGCATTATAAATTTTCAGTGATGTTCGTTCTGGACCCATTCTTGCTATATACCCTGCCCATCCCTTTCTACTTAGTTTTATGGAAATAATATCACCACTATTAAAAATAGTATATATTTCAAAATTATATCTTTTTTTCCAACTGTTATTATCGAGAACAGCACCAAATATAGTTCGCATGACCTTCCTTTCAAAAGTCGCCAAGATCTTCTCTTCTTGTCAAGGTCCATGTCTCTGAGGCATAAGTCAAAACTGTTTAATCAGTACCTTATACAACAGAATTTTTGTCTTTCTTTTTATAAAGGGAGATTTCAGTAATGATTTTAAACCAAAGAAACAGCGATTAGCTGCAATAATTCTCTTTCTGATTTCAGGATTCATGGCATTTTGGTAATTTATTTTTGATCCTAGATAGGTAAAAAATTTTTTACAGATTCAAATTTAAAGAAGTCTATTTCAAACCAATTAAGAATGGTTTCCAACCAACCACAATACACATGTTTTTGTCATCTGCATATTCATTCTTAGATTCCTTTTCTAGCAGATCTCTACAGTGCCAGATAGCTCTCACCCAATGCAGCTCTAGATTTTGCGATAATGTCCATATCATCGGCATATGCCAGAAAATGTATTGATTTACTAAATGTAATACCTGCAGTTTATGGTATTAGGCCTAAGTTTAAATATGAACAACGGTCACCCCATAATAATTCATTTTTATCCCTTTTACTAGTTGACATGCAGTTTGAAATTCCCTGTTTTATGCGCGGGAATAATAATTGACCATTAAAATTATCTGGATCATGATCTTATTAAGACAGAGCCAAGAACGAAACGAGGACCTCAGCGAGGGGGAGGCCCTGGGCCCATGTCTTAAGACGTCCTTGCTAAGGCATCAATACTCCGTGTAACTAGGGTATAGATGTATAAAAACAATATTTTCATTTTTCAACTAATCAATTAATCTGAATTTCACAAATCCGAAATCAACGTAATCCCAATACATTTTTTTTAAAGAAATAAAATACCCAAACAAAATTCAATCGTACACAAAACAAAAACCCATTCCTACTTAGCATATTTCGATCCAAACCCCGTTCACAATAGTCATTTGTTATTCCCGTCGTAAGCAAACAGCAGAGCATTTAAAAATGCAAAGGCCTAACAACATCAGAATGCAAATTCATGGCAAGATCATTGTCGAGCGGCAACTTCACAATCAAAGAAAGGAACGAACGGGGAAAAAAAACAAACTTAACGTACCTTTTAGATATACACCATTTCACCCCTCAAGAAATATTTTAAAAGAAAAGAAGTAACAAAAGAAGGAAAGGGGGAAAAAAAGAACAAAAAAATGACGCATTCCCATCTGAAGATCGAAGGCAGTGCCTACCCCTCGTCCGCTTGTAGAAGTTTTATTGATTTTAAAGGGGGAAGACTCATTAAGGTAGTATGCAGGGCTGACGATTTTTCTGTTATTTTGCCCCCTGATGTTAGAATGTTTCCGTTGAAGATGGTTTGTCATTAAAAAGAAGACCCTTTTCTATCTTTCCCTTGTATTGACGTCCTTAATCACTCATGTTTTGTTCTGGAAGGGACGGCGCAAACATTGACATGCCGCCTCCGTTGGGAAGTACAAAAAATATTGCCTTTTCATGCTTCGTTTCATCAAATATTTCGACAGAGCGTCTTTTGTTACCTCGTTCTCATTATTCACGCGCTTCTATGTCATCTTCGTGATGAATAGTGAACGACAGAATATCCACGCTATCGAATGGGGTGCTCCAGTATTTGTAGCATTGTGTATTCATTTACAGGGGAACCACACCAGGAGATGGTTCACAGCATTTGGTATAAGAGCTGCAAATGCCCTGCTGTTTGTTATTCACACCTCTGTTTTGATTGCTCTTTTTGATCATTAATGTAAGTGGAATTAAAAAAAAATAAAAGTTTTGAAAATATACAATACGTATAATGAAATACACCCAACGCTTATTTCACACGGTCTTTTTTTAACACGATTTTGAAATAACACGGCACACGAATAGCACGATTTTTTTTTCGCGAATATTTTTTGTTCTAGCACGAATTTTAAAAGAATCTGGAGATTCGTCAGGGCATGGGCCAACTGGGCCACGTCTTGTCCTCGATTGGGCCTTAGATCATTATTCGAATAATTTTAACGGTCAAATATTATTTCCGGTTGTATTCTCCAAAAAATTGGGAATTTCGAGCTATATGTCAACTGACAACAGTGGCAAAGCTGTACTATTAAGTGATGACGATCGTCCATGTATAAGCCTAGAAAGCCTAGCCTAGGTTACCACCATACACTATCATTACCAGTGGCGCACACAAGGGGGAGGTCCTAGGGGCCTGGCCCCCTCAAAGACCCTGATTTTTTTCCGTTTGATTATAATTCTAAGTATATAGTACGTAAAATTTGATTAAGTAGTTGTTATTAATGATTAATTTTATTAATTAATGCTAATTATTTATTCAATAATTAGATTTTACTGTTTTTGGTTCCCGAGAATCGACAAAATCAAAAGGAGCATGATTCAAGAATAGTTGACTTTCGACCCTGGAAAAATTTCTGTGTGCGCTACTGATCATTACTCATTAAGTCAAAGAGCGGCAGTCGTACATTTGTTTGTTTCGAGTTACTGTTTGTACGAGTATTTGATAACGCATGTTATATACTATCTAATTTTAAGGGTCATACATGAGGCCTGCATAGGTGTAGGGGCCCAGGGTCTCAAAAAGTCTTAAGACGTCCCTAGGATTCGTGCCCAGTGGATGTGGACGATTTGATCGAATTTATGACAATTTATGATAATGACGAAGTCGATTTTCAGCTATTAACATCTGTTTTAATTAGCGAGGGCTCGAAATTTGCTTCAAGTATGAAACAGCATTTTCTTTCTTACGATCTTGACATAGAGAGTGCATTATAATTTAAACGTAAGTTTCTTTTTGTAGCTGGACATCAAGAATTATATATGCAAATTGAGAAACCAAAAAACAGCCACTAATAGCAGATTTTGTAACAACAAAAAACAAACAAAGGTCGTGAATAACGAACGAAATTCTTCGTTTAAATCAAAATCGACAGTTGTGTTAGACATATCTGACACATCTACTGATGATAGCATTTTTGATCCAGTTCGTAAAAAATGTGCACGCTAGTTTATCAAGTAGCGATTAATACATGTTAGTTAATAGTTTTTTATTCCTGATTTCAATTAGCATTTTTATATGTTGTATGTACTTATAGATTGAGTTTTCACTGTACAATTAATTTTAATTTTTGAAGTGATAACTTCTTTAGGCGCGTTTTGCTGAAGAGTGAACTTGAATGATACGTTTTAAAAAGCCAAGCATTGTTACGCTCGAGTTTGTAACGCTCGTAACAATGGCAACAATACTACTGAATCATTTGAGTTTAATGAGTCATGCATCGGAGAAATTTGTGCAGCGAAATGTAGAGCAGAAAATGGACAAATAATTCTAATGGTTACTATTTATATTTCACCCAATCAAAGTGTAGTGAAAATTATCGAATTCGTTCACAAAAATTTAGTTGCCTACACTGAAGCCAGATCAACTCTTCTGAACAAATTGCCTTTTCTTTTAAGTGGGGATTTTAATGTAGATTTTTCAAAAGGCAAATCAAAGCCTTTAGTTGATTTTTTGAAATCAAAATTCAATTTAATTACGTCAAAGTACGGAGCATGACAAAGTACGGAGCAACGCTTGATGGAGTTTTCTTAGATTTTTAAATAATTTTGAACTAAAGTATTTATTACCTATTTCAGCTATCATAAACCTATATTGTTTCCTTCTTAGAATACAATTAATTCACAAATATGATTGTATATTTCGTACAAAAATATTACTTTATGAGTACAGACATATGAATAAATAATTTTATATGACAATACTAATATCCCCTTGTTTTTTATTCACCTAACTAATCCCTGAAATAACATTACAAAGTTTGAAGTTATCACTTCTATTGTGCGGTCATATATATAAACACACACACTCTTTTTTTTTTGTAATAAAAATGAATTGTTTTTGTTTCATGAAATATGCAAAATAGTTTTATTGTCATATTTTTGCACGGTTTTATGGGAAAATTATTTAGACATTTTTCATCTTACACGGTTTTTTAAGACCCCCAAATTTACCATAAGTCACATATACATATTTTTTATACGATTTTTTTCTTTTGCACGGTTTTCTAAGAAACGTATCTAATGTGTAAAAAAAAGAGTTGGATGTTTATCGAAAGTTCAATAGTTTCTGATTCTTTGGGTTTTCTTTTAGATTTTTCGAGCACCAGGGAAAACTTAAACCAACGTGTGAGAAAATAACGCAGAATTAAATGCTGAACCTATCTTCAATGATGTTTATCAGCAAAGTGATGGGTTTGTTACAAGTATTTCTCGTAAATTTCATTTGCAAACGCCTTTGGATATTTTATTGGCTTTAACATTGTCAATGAAAGAGAAAAATAGGGATTTAAATATATAAGGGGTTCTATTCGTGGCCTTCCACTAATCCTAAAGGGGAAATACTTTTCATACATTATCTGACTGAAGAATCTCTTTCTGTAAAGGAAACGCAATTTATGCAAATAAATATCACTATTTAAAGTCTAGTGAATTGAGGGAGCTCGAAATGGAATTTAGAAAATAGGAGATGAACCTAGGTGATAGAACATAAAAGGAAAGAAAGTTAATTAGTGAATTAATTATCTAAAATATAAAAGGAATTACATTTGAATCGTCGGTGTTCCTGTGAAAAGCTTAAGGACCTAGAGTGGATATAATTACATTCAGCCAAAGTGTCTACAGTTACCGATAAGTTGCTATCTTTCATTACAAGCATTTAAATTAGATTAAATCTGATTTTCTCCACTTCAGACTGGATTGAAACGATAAAATAAATATCATTTCTTGTTTTAGAAGTGGCTCATTCTTCAATAAGCCCTCTGCGACAATTTGGGAAAATTGATGTGTAGCGAGAGACTCGAGAAATTATTGATTTATTCCGTTTTTACAGTTATTAATTACAATATTAACATTTAGATGTAAGTGATTTAAGCTATTTAGTACTTCAAAACGACAGAATATGTTTTGGGTGATGGAGGAAGCAAAACACACCACGTCTCTTGTCGAATGTTTCAAATCGACTTTCACCACTATCTTGGGGTGGGTGCGGTCCCTTCTTCCACCTCGAATTCCACTCGAGGTTCGGTTCGCAGGTGGAATCCAGCCGTTGATTTTCTCACGGTCATCTGTTGTCTGCGTGATGTCAGGAAAAGACCCAGCAATATATTAGGATTGCACGTATGGATATGTACGACGTAATGCTATCTGCATATTGAAAGAAGGAAAGGAAAACGTTATACTTCCCACACATGCGAGTGGAGTTTCGCTACAAAAATTATAAACCTTTTCTTCTTAGACTCATAGAAGCCCTGACTAGTAGAATTTTTATTTTCCAATTCAAGATCATAATTTTTTTTTAAATTCTACTTTATTATACCGGTAAAAATACATTCCACATTTAGTTCCTACACGTAAAACTAAGTAATTGTTAAACTTTACATGGTGAAAGTAAAAAATTGCATACTGACAGAAAGTTTCTACCGTAAAATCCGGCGTTATAACGTGCACCCATACTTTCAAGATGCATTTTTTAATTTTCAGGTATGTTCGCCGTATAACGCGCACCCCGCTTCTTAAGAAGAAATCTGAAATTTTAGTATACAACTTTATTATGTTTTGAAGTTATTTATTCGAGATTTTATGCCAGATTTTTGAAATAATAGTATATTTCTAGAACCAGAACTTTTTTAGTTCATAAAGTATATAATTTATTTTAAATAAACAGTATTTCTATATGTGTTAAAGTAAAAAATTTTTTATGTTCATCTTTTTTGTTATTTTTAAAGCTATCGTTTTTATATCCAGCGTATAACGCGCACCCTTATATTTCGATCTCATTTTTTGTATTCAAAGTGCGCGTTATACGCCGGATTTTACGGTAAATTTTCAGTGTTTTCTTCTTTTTTTTGGAAAAAATATTTACATGGAATTATATAAATCACGTGAATTTTTTTCAATTGTAATTATTTTCGCGAAAGTTAGACCCAGTACATATACCTTAACCGAAAACAACTTTAAAAAAATTCACACTTAAAAGAATTATTTTTTTAAAAATTAATTTTTGCTTTTTTTGTCTTTAATTTTACAATATTTCCCGCTAATTTTTAAGTTTCTAAGGATTCTGCAAGAAGTTTAAAACCACCGTCAGAGACTGTTACGTTTCTTTGAAGTGAAGTGACTAGCTTATTTAAGATTACCAATTTACTTTTTGTTCGACTTTGGCAATCTTGTTTATCGTGTTTTCTTAATGCCCGAGATTATATACGTTTAGATGAATTGTGCTTTTAAGAGAGAACCGTGCCTTTTGTTTTCTGTGTATGCATATAATTGATTACCGTAGCATTAAAAAATTAAATTAAAACCTATTGGTTAACACTAACAAAGAGCTTTCGAACTTTTAGAAAACATCAAATCACAGAACCAAAACATCATTTTTCAACTGGAAGGGGGGGGGGATATTTTATTATTTTTTTAAAATACATCATCATGTACAATTCACACCAAAAAGAAACAATGAGCTAAAATCATGACCGTCATGCAATAAATGGTATCACGTGTTCTGCATTGAATTAAAAACTGATATTGGATTTAATCTTATTGTTCTACTTGTAAAATTTAGATAAAATCTCACATTTGATAATTGGGAAAAGACGTTAAAGTATTTAGATTATTCAAAAAGTTTTTCAAAATTTAAAAAAAAAAGATCTATGAGTACTTTTAAATCAAGTG
Organism: Trichonephila inaurata madagascariensis; assembly: GCA_019973955.1. NCBI lineage: Eukaryota > Metazoa > Arthropoda > Arachnida > Araneae > Nephilidae > Trichonephila > Trichonephila inaurata. Next base: position 222,789 of record BMAV01008426.1, on the reverse strand, counting down.
TATTTTGCTTACCTCTATGTGCGTTATTATTGTTGACAAATTCGCACTTTTTAAAAGAAAGTTTCTGTATAATCTAAAAGTTGGCAACAGAAAAGTGCATTGATCGATTGACTGGAGACATGTGATTTCTCTTATTATGTGACTATAACGTCATATGAATTATAAACTGATTGGCTGAGAAAACACGCGGTTTCCGCTATCATGCGAGTATGACGTCACATGTAGTTAGATAATTATGATTCTGAACCATCAACTTAAATTAGAATTGCTCGCATATTAATTTATAAGTAAAATTAATTATTTGAGATAATTTAACCGTCATTTTTAATTAATCCTTTGTATCCTTTAATTTTAAAATATTAATGCTCCATCAAAATTAAGTAATCCTTTCATTCATCAAATAGTATTCCGCCTGATATAAATGTACCTTCACTCTTTTCCAGATGGATTCACAGCAATTCGAATCATTTGCGTTCATCCCGATAATGATTGCTCGATAGCAAAAGGGTTGAGTGGTAGATTAATATCAATAAAACACTAATTAACGAGTGTATCACAACATCGTCTGGAAATTGCTTTCGGCCGCGCAAACTCGAAACGATTTCTGCGACGCTTCAAAACCCATCGTGTTCCATCAGCGGATTACCAAGCCATCCGAACAAGATATCAGCAAAAGACGGATTAGGGCAGCCAATAGGGTTGGATCAGCAACAAATGCACGGGGCCACCAAGACTGGTGTAGGAAATCCTTAACACCCCTCTAGGCGATGATTAAGTTCCCGTAATGACCCCCGTCCCTCGTAAGAGAGTTTTCGGGAAGAAGGCGGGGCGGTCAAGCAGAAAGCCGGTGGGCCTGAAGACGCCTGGAATTGATGCAATTAGGGAACTCGGAAACAACCCCCAGAGAGTCGCTATTACATTGATTTTTTTGTTGCTAAGAGTTCGTTTAGAGAGGGGAGGAGAATCTCGACTGATTTTTACTCAACTTGACTTTTTTGGGTTACAATAAATTTGCACCTGCCTGTGCCATTCACAGAGATAATAAACCAGCAGACATTGCAGATCTTTTTTTTTAATCATTCTTATTTTAATATTTAAAATGGCAGTTATTGGTAAAATAAATTGGAAATTTCTGAATAATTTGAGTTACACAAGGGATGGCAGTTATTAAAAACGTTGCATGATTTTAATCGTACAGCTATACAGAATCCGTAACACAAAACGATTCTTTGTCATTTATACGTAAGCTGTTCAAAAAGTAATAAGACTAATTTTACTGCCACGAAACCACTCATATGAATGTTAATTTCTGTGGCATAAGAAAAGTTTGTTGTCTGTATTAACAAAAGCTACCGATAGATGGCATGTACAGAATCATATTTTTGAGTATCACGTGCTCGAACTGAAGCGTGTTTGCGGGCGCCTACGAGCCGCGGACAGTTGTCGAAATGGAATCATAAAACTGCAAAAATCAGCATCGGAGACCTTTGGTATAATACGATATGATTAAAGACTGAAACAAGAAGGCAACAATATCTTAAAACGCTTCATCACAGCAGACAAAGCTAGGTTGTATCACTGATCCAACCATGAAACAACAAAGCAATGAACGGAAACATCCATCTTCACCTACTCCCAAGAAAGCAAAAACTGTTAAATTGGCTTATAAAGTTATAACCATAATTTTTTTTGATTATGAAGGAATTGTACAACACGCTGTCGAACCCGGTACTACAGTAAATGGCTCGTACTACGCGAATGTCCTGCAAACAATGATACAGCACGTTAAAAGGAAACGTACCTTGCTCCGGAATGGCTTCCTATTGCACCATGGCAATGCCTAACCACACACTGCTCGTTACGTACTGGATGTTTCACAGCAAAACAACGTAGAGATTTTACCACACCCTCCATACAATCCTAATAAAACTCAGTGCAATTTTTGGCTGTTTCCTCAAATTAAGAAACCATTACGAGGCAAACGTTTTGCAAGCAACAAAGCATGTGTAAAGGCTGCAGAGGCGATTTTGATAAAGCTCTCACAAAATGGACTTTTACATGTTTTTAAGAAGTGGATAGAACATTGGGATACAGACATTACGTACCGCGGAAGTTATTTTGAAAAAAACCCATGTGAATTATTACATGGTTATTAGATGCCATTTCTTTAGTTAGATCGAGCTACAGTAGTTCTGAATAGTATCAATTAAAAAAAATCAGCTTGTATAATACGTGATGTGTTCACAAAATATAAGACTTTTATTCATAAAAAAATACTTAAAATTCAGATGCAATCATCTTACACAAATCTCTTCAAGGCAGACCCCTTGTGATGAAGATGATAGAAATTCTCTTGACACACAATAGAGAAAACTAGCATAACATAATAAGTTATCATCATTATTATAAGAAAATAAGTACCAAATGTCACCGAATTCATATATATATATATTTCCATATTATATACCTCTGTGATCGCTAAATGAATTAAAATTTGTGGAAACATATTTTAATTATTTTTTTCTAATCACTTTCCAGGTTTTCAAAAACAACGAAAATATCATGCAATCTCGAACCAGATGGTAAATACACTACTTGAGCAAGCAAATAATTCTCCAAATCACCATACGATACGAACAAGAGTATTCAGAGGTTTAATAAGTAAGTTTAATAAGTGCAGAAAAAATCAGTTGCATTTCTAGAATATTAAGTTACGATTAAGAAAAGACAACCCTGGAACACACACAAAATTATTCCTTTCACATCAATCCAATCAGTTAAAGTGGTCAGGATGTTCATTAAGAAGTCACTATTATTTGAAATACAAGACATAACGTTTATTTACATCACAAACAGTACTTAATGGTATTACTTATCAATAACAAACAGTCACATCTAAAAGCTACGTCCATATGTCTACGTCAAAAGACAAACTCCAGTTTTACGACCATCAAAGGTAAGGGAACAAACGGGCAGCGCCAAACTTCCTGTCGATTGTGACTCAAACTAATGTTGACAGACCGGCAAACATCATTGGATGCTTCCGTTACAACAAATAAAGTGCCCCCCGCCTAGATAAACATTGGGGGGGGGGGAGTAATGCACTTAGGGGTACTTGCGCGCTTTGTTGTTTTTGGAACATCTCTCTAATGGTTATTCAATATCCAGTGACTGCCCCGTCAATGATGAGCAATTATAGTAAAGGTTTGAAAGGTATAGGGATAAAATGGTTTCATAAGGTTAAGTTGTCCTTATTACTGAACGCTTTGCAAATAAATTGTATTTAATTCTGGTGTATTGTAATATTATTAGTGAAAACTTTTAAAGTTACAAAAATAAGATGCTTAAGGGAATTCAGTTGATGTACTTTCCAGTTATGTATGCATTTCAAATATAGTATTGTAGAGCTTTTGACGTTAAGGAATAAACTAAAGGTGGTAAATTCAGGTTTGGGTTCAATAAGGTACACTTTAGTGGAACAATTATTAATTTAAGTTAGGTTACGCAAAGACAACACATATCGTTGTTGTTGTCTTGTCCAAGTGGTGCAGACAAATCAAATGGTGCCGAGGGCGTCTAAAATGACCCTTGTAATGTCACAGACCGTTGGCAATTAAAACAGTTGATGGTCCGTGAGGTTTAGGTCTATGTTGAGGAGTTCAGCCAAAATCAAATATATTAATTTCCACTCCTGCTGTTTCATTATCATCCTCATCAACTCAAGTAAATCTACTTCCTTCCACATCTGCAGTAACTCTAGACAAATCAAGTAAATCTCGGTTACCTATACCCATTTCCACTAATAGTATTACCAATGGCAATAACCTAAATACCTCTTCATCTTTATCATCTTTATCAGCTGAAAATATACCAACTGTACCATTACTTAACCCTACCACATCCAATACTCGAACTTCCGCAGTATCTAAGGCTGAAAATAATTTAAAACAAAATCGAAAAAAGAAAAAGCTCGCAACAAAACCAAAACCAGACATTGAAATTCAAATGACACCACATAAGCCCCAAAAAAGTAACATTAAATACACGTCAGAAGATGAAGAAATGCTTATTTATGATGTGGATGAGTCTTTAAATTATTGGAATATTGAGTCAGGTTTCAAAGAATACACGACACCGACAAGAAATCGGAAAAAATAAGTCAAGCAAAAGATTTGAATTGTTGTAGATAACGTGTTCCGATTTTATTTTTAGCATTGCTTTCAATGTTTTTATTTTAACTTTCAAGTTTTTTTAGTGTTAAATTATAAATTGAATTTAGTACGGTTTTATTTTGTATTTTAATATTTAAATATGTATGACATTTTAAAGTTATTTTATGTTTTAAAAATTTTATGAATGTTCAAACAAATGTTAAACACCACACTCACTCACTCACCCAAAATAAAAAGACAGTTAAAAATACGATTAGGAGGAAGTTGAATATCAGGACAGTGAGGACACGTACTGTAACTTCTTTGGACATCAGGGAATTTTTCATCCCTTCAAAGTGTACTGTATGTTGTTGAAGAAAAGATAAAGGGCAAAGAACATGGATGGTTTTTCATAGCTACCCTATTCTCTACTCACCTGGCCTCTCCCGAAGATATGTGGTCGCTAGAGGGCGCTTCTGCACAATCATTTACAGTTATTAATGACAAGAGCGGTCACAGTACTAATTTTTTTCTCCCGAGATATGTCTGAAAACACGGATTAAAATCTGAACAACAAATTCAGCAGAAAAAAAAATATTTGACATTCAAAAAACTTAATTTTACATATGCTACCCACCAAGATTAACCAACATGCAGTACTAGAGTGATATTTTTATGTAAGGGATTAAAATCCTTCAGCTAATCCTAACGAAAAGCAAATTAATTTATTTTTATCGTTTAATTTTCGATTGAAAAAACAATACGAAAAAAAAAAGTTACCACGATTTTTTTTAAAATTAAAAACACGATACAAAGCCATCTTACTAAACTTTTTTCTCTCTAAACTGCAAGAGGAACTTTTTTGTTTTAAAAAAAATTATGTTGAACTTAAGCTTGTTTAGAGAAAAAAATTTTTCCTGTGTGGTGCAGTAGTTTTTATGATTTTTTAAAATATTTTCTTTTAAGCTTCATCATAATAAAAAGATTATTTATTATTATAATTAATGTTTTTTCCCCTTAAAATCAATTCCTTGCTCGTTTTTCAAGTTCTTTTTTCTTCAGCTTTCTTAGTCAATAAATAAAGGCTTAGGACTAAGCTTGAATGTGATGTGCGTATCAGTTGTTAGGTCTCCAAACTGGTTTTGGTTTTTCAATAAGAAGTATGTATATATCAGAGCTTCGAATTAGAACTGAAGCAAAAAAAAAACTTGTTTATTTCGGTTCGATATACCTTCAGTCATTTTATAGCTGAAACCAACTTATCATTATTTTCCAATTTAATGTCAACCATATGATTATCATCATTATATAGCTTCTTGATTTCCTGTTTTGATATTCACTAGTTCTTTTCTGTTTCAGTTTCGCTTTAAACTACTTGTAATATTCTAAATTTTGATGGAATTATATATTTTGTTCATGATATAATGACATTTTTTGTTTATGATAGAATTAAATTTCTTGTTTATGATGGAATTATATTTTTAGTACACATAAGAGTAAACAAAAATAAAATTATTTGTTCGGAACTGAACCGAAATATATATTTTTTAGTTGAACCGAAACGAAAAAATTACGGTTCGAAGCCCATTTGTTTGACTTTCTTCCATACAAATTATTATATCACGAAGAGAATTATGACAATGATCTCGGTAAAGAATGAAAACATTCTAGTTTCGTAAACATCCCTCGCTAATATTATCTTTAGAAATGCATAAATCAATTCTTAATATAAATTGGTACTTTTTCGTTTCACTGGCGCAAATTCTCGCCAAGTAGTCTTTATTGGCGACATCACACAATATACACAGAAAAAATGAAATAAATATTAGTTCTCATTGGTGTTTCATCTATTTTTGATGTATTATGAAAAAGACATTGCTGATAAGAAAAGACCGTAACTTGTTTTGAAAATGTGGCGGTAAAAGGTTACAAGCGGGAATATTTAGTTTGGCGTTGGTTGTGTAATTTTTGGCGACTTTATCGCTTGAGCAGTCGAAACGGAAAAGTACCTACAAATTTTAAAAAATCTACGCCATTATTTTGTTTTGATTGAAGTGCACGAAGTTGCTAATGAAGCGTTAATTGAAAATGTAAAACATAACTATTAAATTATACACTATATAGTTCTGAAATTAAGTCTAGTAAGTAATACTCTTTTTGATTACCCATTGAGTAGAAATTAAAGAAAACACCTTAACTGTAAAAGCACCATTAAAGGAAGTTTGAAAGTTAACGAACAAGTAAGGTTACAAATAAAACCTGCAGATTCCCAAATTTTCTACAGTTATATAACATGTAAATACAAGTTTCGAAATTAAAAAAAAGGCTTTGGAAATGGATAGAATTCTTTTTTTTATCTTGACCACCAATCACCTGCATTGATAGGTTACGATCATGTTTTAACCCCCTGATTTGGCGACAAATATTTGGCACCAAATTTTTATGAAATTCTGTCACCAAGTTGGCTACTTTGCCAAATTACAGGAAATAACAACTCTACTTGGTCCGGTTTTTTTTTTCAGACAGTGGTCAATTTTAGCCCAACGATCGATTTAGCAGGCTTCTTTGATAGATTTCCAAAAAAATTTTATTTCTGTGGGAATGTCTGAAATTTGAAAAGAAAATGCGCTTGCCAGAGGGAAAAGGAGATCGTTAATTAGATCAAACACAAGAATGTGTATCTTTTCCCCGCTATTAAATCTTAGAAATCACGTTTTTTTTCTTTGTAGCCATTTTGAAAAACGCTGTATTTCCTTTAAAGTATTAATTGGCGAAATTTTTTGGCACCAAAAAATCAGGGGGCTCAACTAGGATTCCTCCCATTGAACAAGCGCGGGTCAATTTAATAATATCCATCGGACATTACAATATACTAGGAAAAGTCAAAGCATGTTAAATTTTTACTAGATGGATGGTAACCCCCAAAAATTAATTTAAATTTCACTTATTTCACATTCATATTAACCCTTTATCAACCGACGGTACTTATAAGTACCACTCACTTTAAAATTACATAGAATAACCATTTTTACGAATACTCTGACGATACTTAGCAGGAATATTCATTGAAATCCACTCTTCCAAGATATATGGCAGCAGGGGTTCTATGATGAGTATTTTAGTGGGTGTAAGATCGTCAGCAGGAATATTCATTAAAATCCACTCTTCCAAGATATATGGCAGCACCGGTTCTATGATGAGTATTTTTGCGGGTGTAAGATCGTCTTGTTGTTGAATTGATCATTACTCAATTTAACCGGATTTACCGTATTTATTATTTTCTTCAAAACACATCACTAAATTTAAAACTCTATTTACAATTACAAATCGTATAGGGAACTACAGGCATCGTCCTCCATTTTCACGTTCGAGACTACTTCTCTCCTTCCCGCTCAATAGCCAAAACCAGTTCACAGCAGCGCCCTCTTTCTAGTCTATCGTGTGCTATGTGTCAAGCCTCCTAATGCAATATGTGCCACGCCGTTACACGGGTAAGGCGAATAGTTTTATTGCAGAAATTGCGTTTTCAGCGGATTGTGAAGATTATCATTTTTGTTCCGAAAAAATAGTTAATGCCAAAAGGTAAGTGTCTTATTTTGTTTGTATGTTAAGGAAAAACTTAGAAAATGATTTGACTATTTATTTTAAGTGAACAGTGTGTACAATCAATTTTACAGTTGAATATTTTTAATTGATTAATTAGCTCTAACTAATTAAATTTTCCAAAGTTGAGTGTTTTGTTTATGTATATACCTGAATTTTCAATGTAGGAATTTAAAAAAAAATGCATGAAAAAAGCTGCAATAAATCATAATGCGGTAGATAAAGGTTTAAAAACCATTCATTCCCCATATCCTCGGAATATTGCAAATTTATACATCCACTTCATAATCAAAACGTTGAAATCATACAAAATCTGATGCGCGCGTCCAGCTCTCCATTCAACTGATCATCACTCAGAGAAAAAACATCAATACCATCAAGTCCACCCTAAAGAATGAAAAAAAAAGCAACAAGCCCAACTAATCCATAGCAAAAGGGCCCCACCAGGCTACCATGGCGACAGTTGCCCACCCTCCTCCAAGACGAATGGTGTGCCTTGAACTCTTCATCCGGAACGGGGCGCTCCGGAGAAAGGATAGTAGTCAATGAGGCAGAGTAAGTTCTGCTGTTTCTGCTGCTTAAGCGCTTCTTAACGCCCCCGGATAAACTGCAGCCGGATGATTAAGTCAGCGAAATGAGAACCGGAGTCCGGGAAGAGAAGAACCCGGGACTTGGGGATTAATGCCCATGGTAAATTATTTTTACGCGGACTTGTTGAAGGGACTGCATTAGCAGCCCGGAGTACGGTTTTACCGGAATATAAATTTATGGCGCACTCTCGGGCGCCCTATGCATAAAAGGAGGAATTTATTTGCTTCTTCGTGAACACCATTAAGGGGTGCACTTATTGATGTGCATTATTCGAGTGGAGGCAGATGGGATGGAGGATCATTTTTTTTTTAGAAACTTGTTCCTTGTTTTGGTAATGAGGAATTTCTGATGTATATGTCCCGCTTTCTTATCGATTTTGATAAAAATAAATGTATGTGGAATAAAATACCAGTTATTTAGGGTTATGCAATATTTAGCGTTAATTTTTTTTTATATTAAATATTGGATAAGTTTAGTTACTTAAAAAGTAATAATGAATTTTCTTTGAGACAGTACAAAGAAGTACATGTATATCATGAAGGAAACTCTTTTAACACAATTATCATTGATTAAGAGCATAGTATGTGAGTGTATATTAACATCGCACAATAGAGCAACAAGAGGGCTATTGGCTATGGACCTCTTAATTTGAGAACCATGTCAAGGGGCGAAGACGACACCTGAGCTGGCATCCCATCTTTCTAAACTTCTACATCCCCTTAAAGAGAGGACTTTGAGCCTCGACAGATTTAACATGCATCAACCCCTCGACAAGGAGGTCTTCAGTGGCACAAAACTTGAAATGACATGCCGACCACGAGTTCGAGGCCATGACCGCTCGGCTACTGCGACTTCTGAGAAAGAGCATAAGAACTTTCATAGAAAATATAGATCCATATGTGAATAAACCATGCATTGTTTTCTAATCATTCATTGTAGGTTGGGTTAACAAGCTATCGCACATTAAGAGAATAACATTCTGCGGATTGCAAATTATTTACAAATATTAATCTGTTAATTTTTCAGACATTTATGATAATAGAAAAGGATAAAATATTAGTAGTACTCTTGATTATGATAAATATTTACACTTCAGCATAAATATAAGCATTGCAACTTAAGAATTTTGACAATAATACCTCGAAGTTCAGTACAGGATCTCCCGCATAACTTTATCTGACCACTCCTTGTTTACTCTCGTTCCTCCAAGCTTCTTCATTCCTGTCCTGTCGGCTTTTCACAATCGTTGCGACTGTGTTTACTTAAGCAAATGATTCGATAAATGTACAGGAGACACATGTACCTTAATAGGAAGTGCACGATGACGCTTAACATGTTCACTGCCGCAGTGACGAAACGGAGATTATTAGCCCCCCTCCCCTGCAAAGCCAGGTTTTGGGCCCCAAGCTGGATCTTAAGTACTTGGCATCGCTCAGGCTTTCAGCCCCCTATAGTCCTGGGCCCTCCGCGGTGCGGGGTTGTACGTTATGCTACTGCAATGCCAGCCGTATAAAAGAAATTTTCGCAACACGCCGACTGAAGGACATATTGAGACATCATCCCACACTCCACGCGTTCACGGGATTAGGTTCTAGTGCTGGTGTCACGTCCCGCGATGGCGCGGGATCATGCAGCGAATAAATTAAGTACATACGTTGGTTTCACACAGACTCATCGGTTCAAGTATGTTCGATGCTCGCTACATTTAATACGTCCGCTTTCCAAGGTCTAAGAGTTGCTCACAGTTGTTCAAGCATTCAGCTTGACAATTTTGTGTTACTTGTGTTTTTGTAGTTAAAAGAGTAATCTGTCGTATTTTAAAAGAAGGGGTCCAGTGCCAAAAACAAGCCTTAAGAAAAGAAAACATAATACATTTTAATACAGAATGGTCATACCTACGATACTGGGTGGACTGCATCACCTTAAAAACAGTAGTAGTAGTAGTAGTAGTAGTAGCTCGTGTGACCACTCTCTCCGCGACCTTCTCACTAACATATTCCCTTGGGGAATCTTTGGTCCTTAAAAACTATTTTATTAGAACGCTCCCTCTGAAGAAGAGAACGGGAACATGCAAATTAAGACTACTATATAAAGTCTAGACTTTCAAGTTAGAAAGAGAGAGTTAGGATATGCTGCTAGTGGAGCAGTGATTAATCAAATTTAAAGTGTAACGCAGATACTTAGTATTTGATAATTGTAATAATTAAGGTTACATTTTGTCAGTGGAGATCGAATATAGATTAGATAGCTAGGAAGGCAGTGTACTTGAATTGAAGTAAGTGTTACTGGTAATTGAAGTCTTTCTTCTCATACCTCACTAATTATCTTCATATTGCTTAAATTGGGTGCATCTCTTAGTTTTGATTGATCGAACTTGTTGATTGTGTTCCAAATAAATTAACTGATTTTGAACATGGCTAGTCTTCCTTCCCTTTCTCCACATCTCTAGGCACAGAGGCGAGATCATTACACTCGCGCGTACCCTGGAAAAGTCCGCCCACCCCTGCTATATACTGTCCACTTTAAAAGAGTCACCGGTGGGACCTAGTATTTTTTGCATGGAAACCCAAGGCTTTGCAATAATAGACTGTAAGCTTCTTATAGTCTTTGGTCCCTAACTAAGTAAATGTAAAAATCTCTTTTGAATTTTATGGCGTGATCTATATTTTGGACCAATGTTAATTAATAACTGGTCGAATTTCATCCTCATCAGCCGCTTAACTATAAGTGCTATTGACTTATTTTTACCTTCTAAAAAAAGTTGGTTTTGTATAATTGAAACTATTGATTAGGGACGGCGATCTGAGATCGATTAATCGAACAATCGATTTCTCGTGTCAAAAGAATCGATTTTTTAAATCAATAGGTAGCACTTAATCGATTCAATGAATCGATATTTCATCCTAGGAAATCGACATTCGTTTTTTTCTGTTTTGGTAAAATCCATAAAATTATTTACAATTAGTTGAATGTACTACTGTTAAAATCCGCAATATTACGGCGTTGGCGGTTAAAGGGTTAATTTACTCGCAAGAATTAAAAAAAAAAAACTCTTTTTATCAACACGTTCACTCAATAGCCATGATGTATATGAGCATCATGGGATCATCTGTGCCATGTGAGCGCCTTTTTTCGATTGCCGGCAACATCGCAAGTGATGAGCGGAACCGCTTGGATTCCAGTAGACTTGACAAACTGTTGTTTTTAAAAAGTTTAGATATCAAGCATTGGGAGCTATATTATCTACTTTCTAAATTTTCTAATGTAACAAATACATTTAGAAAGTAAATGTCTTCTTTTATACCTTATACTTTGATAGGGTAACAAAAATAATTGTAATTGTCGAATTCCCTGAATGAAAAAATTCCCTGATTTTACAGATAAGAGATCGTTTATTATGGTATCTTTCTTGTTTTTCATAAAATGGATTTATATTTACATTGTAAAGGCAGACTTGGGGAAAAAAATCGATTTTTTAGAAATCGATCTTTTATACCTCGATTTTTTTTTGTGAATCGATTCATCAGGTTACGATTCGAATCGAGTTAAAAATCGAACTTTTTTCGGAAAGAATCGCCATCCCTACTATATATTGATGGTACATTACAATCGTTAAAATAACTATTCCACAGTAAGAATGAAAACTTTATATTAATTACGAGAAATCAGTAGCGCGCACACAGAAGTTTTCCAAGGGGGGGCCAGAGTCGAAAGTCCACCATTTTTGTATCATGCTCCTTTTGATTTTGTCGATTTTGGGGAACAAAAAAAAAACAGTAAAAAACTAATTATTGAATAAATAATTAGTATTAATTAATAAAATTAATCATTAAAAACAAATTTTTAATTAAATTTTACGTTTTATATGCTTAGTTATAATCAATCGGGGAAAAAAATCAAGGGCTTTGGGAGGGGTGGTGGTCCGGACCCCTAGGACACCCCCCTTGTGTGCGCCCCTGCGAGAAATACAGCACATATTAAGAGTTTATCAAGATATGATTGTTGACAAAACCCATACAATCCGATCTATATAAGTACCTGTCTTGACGTATCATAGAGTTATGATCCATTACATTCCCAAAACTGGCAGTCTCATCAAACAGTATCAATCGTTGAATATATTTATAAGCAATTTGGCGCAGGAGGACAGGAACCGCCATCCTCAACAGAAAAAGTTCTCCGGTATCATTCGGCGGATTCATAAATGCGCTCACTTTAGTGTAAATGTCTGCCTTAGTTAAGTTAATGGCGCAGAAATATTCGGAGGGCTGCTTTTAGATTAGGTCATCAGCACCGCAAAAGCAGATGGTTCAGGCAGCCAACTCAAGTAACCGCTAATTCTTCAATTAAGCCTAATGGAGGCGCCGTTTAATGGCGCATCGACATCAAACGCAATAATGGGCGCGCGCGGAAATCTAATTCTTTATTAAAAGTTGCCTTCCCAAACCATTAAAATAGTTGTCGTTTTAAAATAGTCACTGATTGGAGAAGTTGAGAGATATTGATTTCGGGTAATTGAATAGCACTGCGTGCACATTTCAAGAAAAATTCTGGTCGGCGGAGAGGGCGGGTTAGAAATCCGGAAGCACAAATTGAGTGAGGAGAATTGATATAGTTCAAGAGAGTTTGCTCGATGGATACTAAAGTCGCAAATTTATTTAGATTGTGTCACAGAAGTGAAATTAAGACCTGATTCTTAATGAACAGTCGTAAATTTTATATTTAACTTTTGTACTTCGTGATATAATTACTCTAAAGAAGCGTAAAAAACATGTAATATAAAAAATAAAAAATAAATTTAAGTCAATTCTTACTTAGATCAACAAAGAAAATTTTTTATTTTAGCTACTTTTTATTAAATAGTTACAATTACTATAAATATGTATATACATAGGACAGAATAACAACATTAAGTGGTAATTAATTTTCATTCATTATCATTAAAGTATTGTATTGTCATTCAATACAATCGTGTCTATAAAATTTCAGTTCAACTAAATGCTTTAAAACCAGGGTGGGCATTAAGTCGATCGCGATCGACTGGTGGATTGCCAAGACATTTTGAGGTGATCGCCTTCACTAAGACCTAATAATCATTCCATCATACGATGGTCTAGAAATACTGTATTTATTCGAATCTAAGCCGCCATGATTCTAAGCCACACCCTAAATTCTCTGCCATGCTTTTGCGAAAACTGAAAAATAGTCTATAAAATGGTTTATCGATATCTAATTTTACGAAATTAAAATAAACTTAAAATGAAAACTAATAAAAGAAGTGAATAGTTAATTATTTTTATCAGAATTATAAACTTTTAAAAAGATGCATGAAGCTGTAATTGCTCTAAATAACCCATCCAAAAAATTTTTTCCCCACCAGATTTTCAGTGGCATTAACGTTAGGGGGAAAGTGCGGCTTAGTTTCGAGTAAATACGGTATTTTAAAAAATACGGAGAAGAAAAAGTCCAATCATAAGAGAAAATTTCGTTGAATAGAAAATGCACTTCGTTATTTGGAGCTTATTTTACGAAGAAAATCGTAAAATGTTCTTGGTTCCAGGAAAAAGTTTGCTAAATAGAGAAATTCGTAAAACAGAGGTTCGTAAAATGGAGGTCCGACTGCACATTGTTTCTTTTAGTTCACTATGCCTACGTCACTGGGTGGACCGCAACACCTTGAAAAAATTAGAAGTAGCCCGTTCCCTGGAAAAGTCTGCCCATCCCTGCTTTAAAACATAGAAAAAAACCTCTTCAAGTTTTGACACAAGTCGCCAAAAGGGTCGCTAAGTCACCAAAAATTATGCCAACGTGGCTGTATTTGTAAATCTTTAAATAATTGATTTTAATCAATTAATTTTTATTAATTTTATTAAATTACTGTATTGTCATCCAAAATAATCATGTATATAAAATTTCAGCTAAATTGAGCGCTTTAAAATGTATTTTATTAAAGATTGAAAATTCCACCAAGATAAATAAATAAATATATAAATAAATAAATATATAGAGAGTGTGTGACCTAATAGTAGGAATTGAAAAAGCAATTTAAATTTCGTGATTTTTTTTTTTTTTTCCTTTTCTTTTTTGTAAAGAGGAGTGAATTTAAAGTAGATTTTCAGTTAAAACACAGATAACATTTTTTTGTGTGTCACTATATTCTTTTCAAATTTCCATATTTTTTTACTTATTTCTATATTATTTTTTTTCATTTAATTTGCTTACAAAATTTCAAATAGAAAAATGCCTAACGTAATTTTTAATAACATTCAAAATAGTATTCGAAATCGTTTTAAGACTATTATTTTTTCCCATTCTTTAAGTTTTTTTAACAATTTGATTATAAATGGTCTTAGTAAACATGTTTTTGAAGGGACACACAATACGATTCAATTGATTAAAATCGGCGAAAAAAAAAATCAAATCTTTTTTTACTCTAAATTATTTTTTATAAATTTTTCTATTATCTGACAAAATCTGAAATCTCGTAAGTTAAAAAAATCCCAGAGCCATGATTATTTTTAAGTTTGCTTTTGTTCACACTCCAGTGCCAAATAAAAACTTAAAGCTGATTTATCTCACAAAGAAAAAATCACTAGCTTTTCTTTATTTCAAATACGAAGGCCTTTTTCTATTGCGCAAAATGTTTCATATTTTTACTAAATATTGCTATTAGCATATGCAAGAAAAGTTGGTATGTCTTTTTGAACCAAGGAATACTTCGTTTAAGGAACTAGTTGGATTTAGAATTTATACATTTTTTAAGGAATTTTCAATAAGCATTCATAAAAAAAAATATTTTACGAATATCAGTTAAGTTATCCCAAAACACTTCTCTTATCAACTCTTTTAATAAAAGTTTCTCGTATTTTGAGTACGTCAATACTCGTAAGAGTAGAATTTAAAAATCATGAATTTTTGAATTTTTCTTTAAAAAATTAAATGGTAAACTTTTTGAGGTATTTTGTGCATAAAAAACTTTACCTTATACACATACATGGAGGCAACCAAAAAATTTGTGAAAAACATTAACTCAAAGATTTTTTTTTTTTTATAAATCGTACCATGTCCCCTTGAACTAACTTCACAACGGTTCTTAGTCATTCTTTACAATAATATAAATTTACTTTATTATCCTTATATTAAACTTATTTTTCAATTCCTACTATTAACTCAACTCTCTATATATTTATTTATCTTGGTGGAATTTTCAATCGTTAATAAAAGACATTTTAAAGCGCTCAATTGAGCTGAAATTTTATATCCATGATTATTTTGGATGGCAATACAATAATTTAATGATAATTAATAAAAATTAATTGATTAAAACAAATTATTTAAAGTATTACAAATACAGCCACGTTGGCGACTTGTGTCAAAACTTGAAAAGGGGTTTTTTTTTTTGTTTCACGTTTTAAAGCATTCAGTTGAACAGAAATTTTATACACATGATTGTTTTGGATGACAATACGATACTTTAATGATAATATAAATTAATGACCACTTAATGTTGTGATTTTGTCATATGTATATACATTTTTATATTAGTTGTAACTATTTAATAAAAAGTAGCTAAAAAATAAAATTTTTCTTTATTGATATAAGTAGGAATTGACTTAATTCTTTTTATATTACTTGTTTATATTTATATTATACTTTGAAATCAAAGCTGGCTTTCAATCAAATTGTTCACAGTATAATAAAATTTGTTCTATTTAGTTTCAGGGTGCATAATATTCTGGGAAAAATCAATCAAATAAAGGAAAATTATAACACATTTCATTAATTACAAATGACTAACATTTTCAAAACAATTTTACTCCAATCCAAAGAATATACATTCTTTGACACCTACCGCCAACAAACAGATAACCAGATCGTTTATTTATAGTCTTTTGTCTCAATATCCCAATAAGCTATTCTAAAAATTTACGAAATAAAAGTTCTTCAGCTATTCATATAATATACACTTCTAAACATCTCCCAACTTCATTCCATATCAGTACAAAACTTTTCCTTTTGCTCCAACTCACACTCGAAAAGAGTCTCAACCCGTTCTCTCTCACGCGTCAATTAAAGGCAGATTGGAACGCCATTAGCCATTAGAAGCCTTTTATTCCAGAATATCACGTTCCCTGCGTGCCGTCTGATAGGCCTCTCATTGAAGTGCAAATAACCTGATTAAATAGTAATGAGAGAAAAGGATTATGCATGCTACCGCTCCAAGCTGAGGGAATGGCCATTCACTCGCCAAACTGAAACTGTGATTGTTGAAGGATTTAACCATTTCGGCGGTTCTCATAATGGTATTCAGGATGCATTGTGAGTTTAATATATCGGTCTGTCTCTAACTTCCAACTATGCCGCTCTAAATTGGCAGCAAATAGCGAAAGGTTGGGGTTGAATGTAACTGCGGGCTGGGTAAATATACCGCATAGAACATGCATCTGGATAAATCTTTGGAACGGTTACAAGTCTGGCTTTTAGTGGACAGTTTTAAGTTGGGAAAGATAACTATTTCTGGTTGGAAATAGGAATGTTGGTACGATATTGTTGATAAATATGCGTTATGTATAAGTTAAGACGTAAAATAAATATCTGAATTGTAATTATACTTATCCTTAGAATGCAGTATGTAAATATATATTAATTTTTAAAAAAATCAGTACTTCAATTTCGAGTAAGGAGATTTAAAATTTATATATATAAGTTTAACACCTTTACAATAAATAAATAAAAATGTATGTAAATTTTGTATAGCAAATGTGACCACGTTACAATTACACAAACTTTTGCCTTGGGTAAAAAAAAATTCTGGATATCTACGTATTATATCCTCGACCAATTTCGCTAAATGAAAAATTGTCGCCAAAAGCTGTCATCGTTATTATTGTGTTTGAAAGTGTGCAGGAACGATTTCTATTATTGGCTGTATATCGCAGCATTGGGCGAGGTCCTCTGATTCGACGAAATTGCTTGACGGCATAGTACGCAAGTAAAAAAATTTTAAAAGTAATGTGTGAAAAATATCTGGCCAAATGTGTGGCCAAATTCCAGTTTAGTTCAGACCTTTAAAGACACAAAGAAGAAAATTATGCTAAATTGCGCCAATTAATTTTTCTATATTGGGCTTCTATCCAATATGACGACAGTAAAAAATTCGCCAAGTAGGCATTAAATAGTATCCTACGCTCGTTTTCTTTAAAGGAAAAAAAATACGTTTATTTAGCATTAACGTGCAAGAACAAAACTTTTACTATTTGCATTATTTTGTATAACATGGCAAATAGAATATTTTACCCTAAATATTTACGAATGACATCATTTATTTCACTTATAAATTCTTAACTCAAAACACATTATTTTAAAACCATTATATATTTGTGGGACAAACTATAACTAAACATTATATAATACGTTATTACGTAAAAAGAAGAATCACAGGAAAAAACTTAAGCACGTTTTTTTTTAAACAGCAAGAAAGATTTAAAAAGAGATTGTGCGCAAAATTAATTGGAATTGTTATCTCATTAAAATGGTGGTAAACTGTTTTCTGTGGTAAACTACAGGATCATAGAGCAGCCTATAAGAATTATGTATCTTTGTTTTTTTAAAAAAATTCTATTATTGGTTGTTTTTTATGATTTTTTTTACTTATTTTTGAAAAATAGGAAAAGAATTTTCGATAAGTATCAAAAAGTTACACGTTTTGTCACGTCCGGGTCATTAAATTTATTTTGTCATATTCGTATTTTCCTTTTTTTTCCAAGGTCCGTGTTGTTCAATTCCAAGTAGAGATAGCAAAATTTTCTTCCACTATTTTATTCACAAACTAAACCACGTAATGTTAAGAGAAACTACTTGGACAACAAACATAAAATCAAACGACAACGTAACAGACAGGAATCGATTGAATAAAAACAAATCGATACAAAAATTATCGTTGCCACAGTGCCAAACGAAATAATTAATTACTTCTCTTATAACAGTTTGAATTTCCCTATCGGACAGGGAAGATGCACTTAAAATTCCCTTTTGTAGGGATTATCAAGAATCTGTGGTACGAATTGCCACAGCGTATTTAAACAATCAAAAACACAATATTTTTTTTCAAACACATACACAACCAAACTTTACTAAACAAAATCATTTACATACAATGAATAAGGTTTGACGATTAAAGAACAATAGCTTCTACAATACTAACTTTTTTTTACATGAAAAACACGTTACAATAGGTCAAGATAAAAAGAAAATGGGTTTTACAGACATACTAAAAACAAACGAAAAAGAAACGACAACCCCTATACGATATGTATCGTCAGGATTTGTAAGGAAGACATACAAAACATCTGTCCACAGCAAACAAAATAAATAAAAGAATAAGGAACAGAAAAAGAAGGGGGAAAAAAATTGAAATCAATGAAAAGGAAACGATGGAATGTTCAGTGTAAAAAGCTTGAGCTTTGACAACATTTTAAACGCTTCAATTCGGATCTGAAGTTCAACTCTTTCATGGCAAAGAAGGAAAAAAGAAGAGAAAAGAAAAAAACCATTTTCATGCTTTTGTTACTTTAAAAGAAAATCATTATTATCTCCCACCATACCGATTCGAGGCTATAAAAAGAAGCACAAATCGGTGATCAATATTGGATTTCACTGAAAGAAACTGGCTCTGGCGTCATAAAAGCGGCATTTATCGTTACAATGAAGCTTCATGACAAAAATCGATAGGACCTTCTTTTTTTTTTTTGAAAAAAAGAAAAAAAAATTATCGATAAAGTCAGCATAAGATGAACATTCTTCGCTCTTGAAAAATTCTTTGCTTCGAAGTTCCTATGCAAAAAGAGCAGTAGCCGTCTTCCAATAAAATTTGTAAGCGAAATTGCAATCTAACAAGGCAGTAGTGAAAATATTGAATATGATTCGAAACGACGATGGAATTCGAAAAAAGTGGCTAGAGTATAAGGGGAAAAAAATGAGCTTGTTTGTTTGGAAAATGGAAGAGAATTTAAAAATAATGAAAATATCTTACGGAATGTAAAGTTCCACTTAAGGTAAGAATTTTTAAATCGATGAATATCTTCCTCTTTGCAAATAATTCGTAAATTAAAAAGAGAGATGCTTCTCTGGAGAGTAGAGGTCTTCAAACTTTTGTCTACTTATGGAATCCTTGAAACTACGGGGATACTACCGGGCACTGGTGTAGCAAGTCCTGAACGTGCCCCGTATCAAAATTCATTCGGGACCCCCTATTAGAAATGGGAGCTCTGCAAATGGGACTATTGATAACATTTTACAATTTTGTAATAAAACATGTCGGGGTCCCTGTTGTTTGGGGGCCCCGTATTATTGATACGGCTTATACAGCGGTAGCTACGCCCCTGCTACCGGAGCACATAAAGTGGCCAGAGAACAGAGTTCCAGGTTACAAAGAAACGCGGCAAAGGGAAGGAGATAATTCGCTAACCTGCTTATCGAAAATGTTGAAAATGACCACCATTAATCTCTTGGGACTTTTGGGCTCTGGTCAGCAAGCACCTCGTAATTTTGAACCTCAGTCATACGCTGAGAACGACACCTCAATTTGTCTGCTCTCTTCTCCTGACTTCCGAACCATGCCACATGAGGACTCTGAGAACCTCAGTCAAGCGCCGAGGAAGACACTTGAGTTAGCCTCTCCTGAATTCCAAACCTTGCCACATGAGGAGTTTGAGAACCGCAGTCACGCGCCTAGGAAGACACTTGAGTTAGACTTCCCTCTCCTGACTTCCAAACCATGCTACGTGAAGACTATGAGAACCTTAGTCATGCACCGAGGAAGACACCTGAGTTAGCCTCCCCTCTCTTGACTTCCAAACCATGCCACGTGAGAACTGAACTTCGTCCGATTTAACATGCATCAGCTCCTCTACACAGTGAGTCTTTAGTGGCCCAAGGATTCGAACCACGACTCGCCAACGCTGGTCACGAGTTCATGACTATGACCACTCCACTGTCACGGTCAGTAAAACTGAATCGAGCATGTCACTTTATATCAGCCTGGAGATTCCAAAGTATCGCAAAATAATATCTAAAGTGTTTCATACGTATATTTCTAAAGAAAAATTCTTGTTTATGTTAATAAAAAAAAATTTCAATCATTCATACATAAAATTAAAAAATTTTTAAAACAGTATTCCAGCATGAAATATTGCTAAGAAAAGGCAAAATCTGTGGACCAACGCACCAACTTACAGAACGAAAAATAAAACAGCAAACTTTCGAAACTCCAGAACACTCTGAAAGAACCGCATTTCGAACTAATCGCATCCAAGAGATTTTAACTGCGGCCACGGAACAAGTGATAAAATTATAAGCAAGAAAAATGAATTAATATAGAGTTCGTCAACATTTCGATGAAAATATACACACTCCCCTGTAATTACAAATTCCTTTATGCCCTAATCCCATAAGTAATTGAAAAAAGTATCAACACCTGAGGGTTGAAAATCTAAAAAAAGAAGAATCCCCAAACCACTCAAGAGAGGCAAAAAAAGTGGCAAAGTTTATTAATGAACCTGCCAAACATCCTTGAGATTATGGCATGCACGTCTTCCTCCTTGAGATAAGCTGTTAAGTAAATATCCTTTAATTGCTTACCGCTAGAGGAGTTTGAAGAATCCTTTAGGATATCATGCAGACATTTCTGGGACTATAGTTTTTTTTCCCTTCGCCTTCTTTCTCCTTCTTTTTAGATTTGACCAAATTTATGTGCGTGGATTTGGTAATTCTATCCAATACATTCTCTTCACTTGTTTTCTTTCTGCGAAAACTATTAAAGATTTAAGCCAGACCTCTTTTCAAAGACTTTTTTTTTTAATGTGCATGCGTTATACGATTCTTCACAATCGATGTTTTTGTTCTGGAAGAAATAATTTTTTTTAGAGTGTTGTTTTACGTAGGGAAAAGAAAATGGGCAATGTGTTGCTAATTTTTTTTTGCAACGCAAAATAAATTCTTTAGTAGCTAATGCGCTAAAGAATTTATATAGCATTCTAAAGCCTTTCAGAAGCTTTTTCTATAGTCTTCTAAAAGGAGTAACTTTTAAAAAAAGTTTTGCATTCTAAAATTTTATTTTAAATTATATTGTTGTCCCTATAAAAGACAACAAATATATTTACTTGAATGTACTGTAAATTTATTAAATGAATGGAAATATTTTATAGTCTTGAAGAGCACAATGCGGTAATAGGTTTTATTTGTACAATAAAATATACATTCCTATGGCATTTATTGTACAATGAAAGATACAATAGATTTCCAGCGGAACATTGTTCAGTGGATAACTGCTGGATGTAAGCGTTACAAAAAGAAAAACCACATCTACGGCTTTATATTTTAGCGTTTCATTTTCTTCAACAACGGATATGTGCTTATATTTAATACCAAATAACATAAGAATTCTTATTTAAAAAAAATAGTAATTTTAAATCGTTATGTTGAAGAACTTATTTAAAACATTGACAAAAGAAAAAAAAAGTGAAAGTTTTTTCATAAAATGATCAGAAAAGATAACGAAATTTACAATAATATTAACAGCAAATTTTTTAATTCAAAGCTGGTCAGTGGCGCACAATTAAAAATAACAGACGCCAATAAATAATTAAAGATGAAATACACGGTTATAATAAACATGGGAAGGATTTGAATAATTTAATAATTGGTTATTTTCTCAAATAATGATTTTAAGTTCCAAAAACAGTTATCCCAAATCCAAACTACAAGTGTCATCGCCGGACTTGGCAAAAAATTCGGTATTGGTTTCTCTGAATCAGTGCAAATTAATGGCTTTCATTATACTCAACTTTAGTAAGCTGAATGTTTAGCATTATTATCTGACATTAATGTTCATATTGTAGGGGTTGAATATCCCTTCAAGAAGTTAAGGATTTGAATTCCAATGAACGTTTTTGAACGTAGCATGTATCTTTATTTAGGGTTCGAATATTCCTTTAAGAAGTTTAAAATTTGAATTTTTATGATCTTTGAACGTAGTACGTATCGATATTTAGGGTTTAAATATATCTCAACAAAAAGTTTAGGATTTGAATTCTTGAAGGAGCATGAATCGATATTTGAAAAATACCGTTCTCATAAGAATAAATTTGTAATCATTAACACAATGTAATTTTAGTATAAAAAGTAAAAAAATAATACAGTAAGACCCCGCTAAACGCGGGCTATACGTTCCTTCAATGTAAAGAGTAATATGAAACAGCGTTAAACGAGGTTATCTCATCATGTAAATAATGGGGTTAGGGGAAGATGGGTAGAAAATTGGTCAGGTATTTTACCATTAAATTTATTAATTATGTTTTTTTATAACAATAAAACAAAAATTTATTTCTTACAAATATAGAAACATAATAAACGAATATGCATATAAAAATAAATAAAATTCTAAGTCCGTTTGTTTACATTTCAGATCATACAGTATCTTCTGTAATTCCAATTTTCTGCCTTTTTATCAAGAAGGCATCTAACTTAATTTGCGCTTTCCTTTTGCGCTCTGTAAGAAGTTATTGGTAAGTGGATAAGGCATTCATAACGCCCCGTCTTGCCTTTGAACTCTAGTCAAAATTTGCTCCTGCTTTTTTTTCTTTTTGCTGCTTTATTTTCGTGTTTTTTATTATCATCCATGATAAAAACTAAAAATCATAATATTTGTCACTATAGCAATCGTTATATTATACAAATTTATACTTACAATAACGTTAACAAATGTTTGAAACGATAAAAATACGTTCGTATAACACCACTGGGAAGAAGAAACACAGATAAACTGCTTCGAATATCTGGAAGCCTACTGCTGTGTGTAATTTCGAGTAATCCCACACTTCAAATAAAAGAGCGTTAAACCGAAACAGCGCTAAACGAAACAGCGTTAAGCGGAGTCTTACTGTACTAGCCAAAAATGAATTTGTGTAAAACTGCATTTATTTCGCAATCTTTGAGTCAAATTTCTAAAAAACATCTCTTCTTTAAACACTCTTTAGAATAAGATTCAATCTCAACAACAGTTCATCTCTTAGCACTCCATAAATAAGAACACGCTAAAAATTCATTTCCCCATAGTTCATAACATCTTCATTATCAGACCATCAACTACCCAAGACGGGGAAAAAAAAATACTTCAACGCATCACTGTAAGCCTGTCTCCATTCAATAAAACTATATGACCTTTTAAAACATAACAACAACCCCAGAAGATGCTTAAGAGCTAAAAAAAAGCGCTTAAGAGCTATCCAGAGCGATATAATGTAACAAAAAGTAAACAACCACATGATAAAGATCTACATTTTTCCCCCCTCGCTTGCGCTTCGTCGCTTGATGTATTTACGGTCAACCGCAGAAGTTATCAAGACGGATGGCAGCAGGCCCCCTCCACCTGATGCTATCTGGAGGAATGACGGATGATGGTGAAAGCCAGGAGATACGGAGAGGGTGACAGTGCTATACTGGGGAGATTGGGACACTCCCTGCTCCTTAATGACATAGGAGGGGCCCTCAGGTTTTCATTTGAATATGACCTCATGGTTCAAGGAAGTTGAGTGAGGTGAAACGCAGCTCGATAATGATAACAGAGTTCTGGATGGGACGTTTTATAGGTGGCTCAAAGTGGAGAATCTGGGTGGAGGTGGACAGTGACTTCAAGTGAAGTGAAGAAATGAGAGCTTTTTGATTTGAATATCAAACAAATTTTGCATTTTTTTTTTAATGCAGGGGTGGATTTTTATCAGGGAGGATAGGAATTTTTCTGTTTTCAGAATTTCAAAACTTACTTATGCGGAAAAGATGTCCTATGTATATAGATAAAAGGGAAAATAAAATAAAAATGTAACTTTTGTATTAAGGACTGCCACAAGGGGAATGAAGTTTAGGTATTTGAACCTTTTTTCGTGATAAGAAGTTAAAGTAATTTTTGTTAAAAAAAAAAGAAACAGGCATTTCAGAGCATTTTAAAATTTATTTCGATGAGAAATCATCTATTAAATAGTTACAAGTAAAAAAAAAATCCGGCTTGTTTAGCATTAATTTTGTAAAGAAAAATCTACTAACGAATTACAGTGCACCATAAAGCGAATGACGCAAAAAAGCAAGGATCGAATCAGTGGCGTAATGTACCCCCCTCCCGCATCGCGGGGCAGGATTCTAGGGGACTGACGCGCCAAGTACGTATTTAACCAATTTATAAAATATTAAAGGCATAACCTGACTTTACGGGAGGGGGGGGGGCTAATATTCTTCGTTACACGAATAGATCGAACTGATTCGGCGGTGTGGGGAGAGAGAGAGTGGGGATATGAAATGTTGCAATGTACATGGTATTGCCCACTTCTCGCCACCCATCCGGTATAATGGTTAGTGACAATGACTACTGTGCCGTTGGGCCTAGGTTCGAATCCTGGAAAAGGCATGGTTGTTTGTAAATGTATGGTGCCTTCGCGGCATAGGAGTACTCTAAATAACCGTCGAGCCGCCTGTATGGTGCTCAAAGCTACGGCTAACGATAGACGTATATGTAGTCCTTTGTCGCGAGGAATTTCGAGGGCCTTGATCTGATGTTATTGTCGATCAAGTGGCATAAGTAACAACTTACTTCTCAGTAATAGTTACTTTTTGTTGTTTATGTTGAAGAAAAATAATTATTTGGAGTTTTAAATCATCTAACCAAAATTAAGTTTCCTCCTTCATTTTATTCAGAATTTCAACCCCTTTGTGACACTACTAAATTTTGTGAAACAATTTTTTTAAAGATATTTTTCTCCTAATTTCCATGTTATAGAACATCTTTTTTAGAATAGATAGCTTTCGATTAATATTTTTTTCCCTTTATATTACCATGATCCATTCTAGCGTATATGTATATGAGTGCGTTTATAATAGAAAAATATAGAGATATTCCCTCTAATGAATTTTAAAGTCACACATGCTAATTTTTGTTCGGTTATTATTGAAATATTAATTTCTTTTCAACTTTAAAATTTACTTTGAAAATACATTCCTTTTAAATATTTCAAGTTAATAAGAAATTCTTTAAATATTCCACAGAATTATTTAGCTTTCCTATATAACGAAGCATTACTGAAATATGTACGAAAAAGATGATTCTAAGCTTTTTTTTTATAAGAGTAATAAGTTGAACGATATATATATTATAACATAATAATAATTTCTATCATAACTCTGTTTTCTACGATTTCTTGTTTATCAAAATACTTGATTTGTATTAGCTAAAAAACCCATGCCAAATAATTTGTGAAAAGCTAACTTTTAAGATGAATTATAAAATTTTGCAATTAATATTAAAGTACGTGGCTTTAAATGTAGCTTAGCCCATCATCGACATTATACGAGTATTCAATTAAATTTTTAAATTATAACTTAAGTTAACATTAAAATTTTTTTTAAAAAATATTGCATCTGGATGAGAATATGTATAATAAATACAATCTATTATTTCGAATAAGTTATAAATTGAAAAATAAACAAGCAAAAGTTACAAATTTCACTCGATAAAATTAATACACATACCTTCACCCCCCCCCTTCGGTAATAAACTTAAGAAAATATCATCAAGTTAAATCATTTTAGTTAACTGAGATAAAGACAATGATATATTTAGCTTTTATATATGTAACCAACAGAAATGGTTATCCAAAACCGAATACGCCCCTCACTTTCTATTAATCTAATAGAAATCATCCATTTCAAAAAATGATGAACGCAAGAAAATCGAAGGGATATAGATTTCTTTTTTGAAAAAGATCAGGTATTTTCTACGAAACTCTCAAGGTGAAAAAATATATATACATGCCACAAATAAAATTATCCAGAAATACTCTCAAGAAATTCACATAAATCTCACCTGCATAACAGCGTACCTTTATGCTCTCCCTATTATTATGTTAGCAACAAATGCAATTAAGAAATAAAGAACTCGTTCAAAAAAAGGAATTGAACGCCTCCTACCTTTTGCAAACCGAATCATCCGAACAATCCATTTTTCAATTAAAGTCCCATGCACCAGCTCATGGAATTTATAACTCAATTTCCCACCAAAACTCTTACCGTCTTACTCCGCCCACGCATCACAATAACTTAATTTCATTTCGATCAACAGAGTAAATACAGCAATTAAAGACTGCAACAAGGGTGCTTTTTACAGCCATACCTCCCGTAAACCATACCCCTATAAAAGACCCGCCCAGTCTAAAAACTCCCAATTTGTTGGGCAGATTCCTTAGCAATTTACCTTTTTTATGACCCCGCAAAGGGAGGTGGCATAAAACTGCATTAAAGCCCCGCTCTGATGTATGTGGGCTTATCAAAAGATAGAAAGTGTGTTTCCTTTTGGAAGGGGGTCAGTCTAATGGGGTGTCATAAAGGATCTGGGCATGCGCAGTGGGCTGAACATGGCAACATAAATTGAGACCCACGTCCTATGTATTGCCACGGGGTATTGTTTATACCCAGGCGTACAGAAGAGGACCTATACCTCTTAAGTGATAGACTGGAGTTTAGGCGATTCTGGTAATGCAATAGAGTGCCGTAGTTTAAGGTAAGGAATGGATGGCATCGGATACTCAGACGATTTATGATTTTTTTCGGTCCCCCCGTTGCTCGGGATGGGTTAGGACTGGCGATGAAATCTTTTATGGGGAGACACTCACCATCCTTATCTTGATATATTATGATCTACTTTAGGATATATCGAGACGAGTAAATAGTGTACCTTTTTAAGTTATATCGAGATAAGTTAGGTTAAATGGGGATGGGAAAAAGTGGATAGATCATCTTTATGTGATGCCGTTAGGTGGGGAAAAAAATGTGATAGCAAAGATCATCCGATTTTGGATGTTTGGTAATAAATAGTATATAAAAGAATGTACATTAATATTTGTGTTATAAGAGAGCTTTTGCGATGAAAACGTTTTTGCTGTTGTAAAATATTACAGAGAAAAGTCCATTAGCAAACCGAAGAAACTATTGTACAAGTTTGCAATGCTCATTAGGAGATTTGAAAATTTTGCTTGGAAGAAAATAATTCTGAATGGGAAAAAAAACGTCAATAGCATGTATGCCGTACAATGTCAAATTTATAGACTTTCAAAAAGATATATCAATGAAAGATTTTCCATTTAATATGAAAGCAAAGATTTCTGATCTCATGGGGA
>BMAV01008426.1:178231-195127 GCA_019973955.1 Trichonephila inaurata madagascariensis | reverse complement strand
AAAAAAACATCCTGTTTTTCGAACTATTAAATTTGCCAGACACATTTCATCTGTTGAATAAATTCGTTCAGAACGGGTTTTGCGGAAATCGACTTCCAAAAAGGGTTTGTACGAGGTTATGGGGCGTTCTAGGTAAAAAAAAATCCTGTTTTAAGCAATCAGATGTACAGATTTACAATTCGGCAAAAAAGCATGTTTCTTTTAGTGAGTACAGATGCAATAAAATGGTGTTTGAAGAAATCGACAATGAGGGGAGACTATGGGAATGTAAATGATAAATAAACTTCTGTTTAAAAATAAAATCCTGCCATTTTTAAATCAAGAGGCGACTGCCATAAGCACTTTTTTCAATACAATCACAGGCTTAATGCTAGGACTTGGATAACAATAACCTAAAAAGAATATGTAGTCTTAGAATGTCACTAAATACACAGGCGGCAAACAGGTAGTTATGTGTATAACTATCAGTTTCATTATACACTCTGGATATTGAATTAAAAACCCTTGAAATTTGCATTTGAATGCTTGGTAAGGATAAAGTATGCAAATTTTCTTATAACGTGGGTTACACGTGATTAGAATGCAAGTATAAGTAAGGTGAAAAATTACTTTTCACGATGAATGAAGTAAAATGGGAAAAATGACAGATCTTCCATCATTTGAAAACGGGCTAATTGTTGATGCCCGTTTAGCAGGGGCCTCGATTACAAAGATAGAAATTTTCGCTGTGTTCTCAAAAGCAGCTATCTCAAAGGTTTCAAAAGTTGGAATCAGAACCGAAGTCCTTATCTAGAAGACGTAACAGCAGTTCGAGAAGTTTTCCCAACAGCGTAATCGGTGTCTTCTCCAACGAATTGTACGGCAGAACGGGGAATCTACCGTGCTTCAACTGATACATATCGTCAACTAAGGCTCTTTCCAAAAGATTTCAGCTCGAACCATTCCCAGATAATTGCAGAGGATATGAATGCATAGTCGGTCGCCTGTGAGAAAACCACTCATTTCTGCCCGAAATGCGAAAATTCGTTTGCAGTGGTGACCAGAAAGAAGACACTGGACATCTGAAGATTGGAAATGGGTAATGTGGTCGGATGAATCCCGCTACACCTTATTTTGCACTGATGGAAGGCGTCGAATTTGGCTAGAACCCCAAAAAGCCATGAATCCGTCTTGCCCTACTTGCACTGTGCAAGGTTCTGAAGGGAGTATCATGATATGGAGCATATTCTGCTAACATGAAAGTAGTGCCTTGATATTCCTCGAGGGTAAACAAACAGCCATGAGACACCTAGATATAATGGCAGATCAAGTGCACCCTGCAATGTTGCATTTTTACCCTGATGGCGATAAATACTTCAAGGACGATAGTGCAACCATACATCGCGCCAGAAGTGTTCAAAATTGGTTCACTGCACATCAGTCTGACTTCCAACACTTACCCTGGCCACTTTATAGCCCGGATCTTAATTCCATAGAAAATGTGTGGGATATGGTGGAAAGGCACATCCAACAGTACTATCCTCTTTCATCTAATTTACAAGACCTAAAATGTTGCATAACCAAGGCATGGTATTCTCTGGACGTAAAGGGGGCGCGATGAAAATTATGATTGAATATTGGATCACAAATATTGGAAGTTAGAGAAGCACTGGTGTACTGTGTATAACTACATTTCTGGGTTAATAAAATCGTTACCGTTACTTTCCACTAGTATCCGGGGTCATTTGAATGCCCTTTATATTATATAAAGAAGTTAAAACAATGAATTATGGATCTATAAATTATCACCACCTTATATTACCTTGTAAGCATTGGGTCCATTTAATAAGATTTAAGCTACCTTTCAATTCATTCTTTGCAAAATAAATTTAATTTTTACCATAATATAATAATCTAGACATTACAACATCCAAAATTTACTTCCAATTGACCGATAGCTAACTCTGTGAAATCATGAGATAAAATCTAACTATCTTTAAAGAGTTCATAAAATTAATCTTTTCCATCGCACTTATTAAACAACAATATTTCACGGAAAAATTCAACATCATTTCTCATTCAATTATCTCACACACCGATGCTTTCATAATCTTGTAAGGAACAAACTCCTCATGCGATGTAAACTTTAATTAAACTAAGGGTCTATCAATTTCTTTTGGAAGAAACAACAAAAGCGGAAATAATAATAAAAAAAAAAAACAATATTTCATACCAAGGGCTATTTACTTTGGTTTCGGAGGTAAATATTGTTCCTTTACTTTAAGATAAAGCTCCAAGGAAAACAATCCAGATGGGTTTCGTGTTTAAAATGTATTATTTTTTCGTCGTATGTTGTTTGTTTATGAAGCTTTATTCTGATAACCAAGAAAAATAAAGGAATAAATAATATTTTTCTATTGAGAAAACTATATCTTGGGATTTTCATTTTTTTAAAAGAATGAAAAATAGATCCTTGTGTGATATACTACTGCCATAAAAATTTTCGTAATTTGTTATTTTATATAAAATTTTAAGAATGTATATTTTTTTGAATATTTTTGTACACACTCTGGCTTATTAAACTTACTGGAAGCATTTATGTATGAAATAAAAGAAAAAGTTTTGGTTACTGAAAATATTTTTATTTGAATGAAATTATTTGTCTAACTTGAAAGAATGAGTGAGTGTATATTAAAGTCACTCTGTAAAGCAACACGAGGGCTGCTGGTAACAGATCTCCTAACATTAAATCACGGTCCGCCGGCTGGGTGGCGTAGTTGGTTTGTCGCTAGCCTTCTGTACCCCCAAGATTGCGGATTCGATCCCGGCCCAAGTCGGTGGACTTTCCTGATGTAGAAAATCGACAGCGGCCATGTCGTATGATTATACAGCATGAAAAAGATCCCTTGAGTGTCCGTTTGGCTTGGATACTCTGGGCAAAATTCAATTCTTAAGTACAAATTTCGCATTGGCAGAGCTCAGATGCCTCCCTCTAGGGAAGAAACTGGGCGTCAAAATTACTTGCGGTAATTGGTATCACTTAAATGGTGCCGCAGTAAAAAGTGATACCAGCTCCTGGGGAATGTACCAGGTTTGCAAAGGTAGAAATACCAATACACCGCCCTATTAAAGAAAAATAAATCACGGTCAAGTGTCGAGGACGACATTCGAGCTGGCACCTTCCTCTCCAAAATTCCAAACCTCGTCAACGGGAAGATTTTGAGTTTTAACGAGCTTAACGTGCATCAGCCCCTCTACACGAAGGGTTTTCAGAGGCACTCATGAAACACCGGCCACGAGTTCGTGACCATGACCACAAAGTTACAGCGGTCACGGTGGTAAGAGGGCGAATTGATAAACGAAAAAAACCGTTTGGAATGCATATATTTTCATTGATCAAAAAATCTGTAAGACGTTAGAAAACGAAAAAATAATAAAATCTTCAGTTGCACTAGGAATCGAATTCATGACACCGTGGCAACGAGTTCGGAACCATAACCGCTAGGATACCGCATCCTTGTCTAGCTTGAAACTCTGATACAGTTCAATAGATTTTAACAAATAAGTTAAAATTCTAAGCAAATAAAGAAATATAAAATAGAATTAAATGAACACTTTATTGATATTTACATTAAATTAAAAAATAATTTTATTTATACAATAAAGTTGTAAAATAATAACAATTACTCTCGTTCCTTATATTCGAAATTTCTATAATATCAAACGTTTTTTAAAAATATATTCTTCTCACAGTGGTGTACACAAAGATGGGATTTGGAGGTTCAAACCCCTCACATAGACCAACATATTTTTAATTTTTAGTATAAAGGCTACATCTTGGTGCTTTCGTCGACGTTTTTTTTAAATATGATCTCTACCATGAAAACTTTCTGTGTATCCCACCGTGTTCTCAAAACATATTTTAAAGGCACCTTTTGAAAAAAATAATATACCTTTAGAAACAACGAATTTTATCGAAACTTCATAATTTTTAAAAAAAAAATTTTTATGGTTAACATACCTTGTATAAACACAAGCCACATTTCTCCCTAATCTTCTCTTCTATAATAAATAGAAGCGTAAAATATACATTAAACTACGCCCTGTAAGGGGGGAGGGAGTTTATATTATTTCTGAAATTCAACGTTAAAGTATCAATCCAACAGATGTTACGAGTAATTCCCCCCCCCCCCTTTTTAATTTTTTTTCCTTTCACAAAACCAGAGAGAGAGATGAGGACTTTTATAGGGAAAAAAGGGTTGGGTGTAAAATCAGATAGAGCTGCGTTGCAATTTTTTTAGCCTTTTTTTAGCTGATAATTCGCCATGAAACACACAAAACGCTTAATACATGCTAGAATTATCATAGTAATGCACAATTTTACCAGAGAAAGTTTTTTTTCTTATCTTCCCCTGATGTTTTAGAGAAGGGAAAAAAGATGTTTATGTTCGACTAGATGGGATTTTAAAAACCTGATGTAGGTACAGAGGATTTGGAATGATGTATACATTGATAAATTGCTAAAAAAAATGCCGGTTTCGCAAAGAGACTACAATAATCTCTTTGGTTATATTTCCGGTACCTGACACTATTAATGACTGCACATACAAGTTTAGATAGAAATCTGTTAACGGATTAGGCAGTTAAAAAAACGTCAAACAAGATATGTCCCTTGTCTTTTTGCTAATGACATTTTTGAGGTTTTTCCTGAAGTTTTATAAGTATACCAGGAAAGATAGAGATAAGCTATGAATAAGCCATGGCTTATATTATAGTGAAACATAAATAGTTGCGGTGAAAATGTGAGATACGATTCAATGATTTCTTTTGTGCATTACAAATTGTTTGCGATGTTTATTTATTTATTTTTGAATTTTTTTTTGTACCTGCATAAAGTTATTTGAGCGTCAAACATAAATAAAATGTCTTGATTTCTGACGGTTGTAGTAATAATAACGAAGAGGATATTTTTTTTATGTAGTTCCGGATACTGTATGCAGCGCGATATAAGTTAAAATATGTAATAATGAAGTTATGAGCTTATTTTTCGTTTTAAAAATAAGCACAAATTAGAATCAAATTATTAAACATTATAATTACTTAACGTTGAAGTTAGGGAGAAGAAAGGAGTTATCTGCGATCTTTTTTAAACAAAAGTTACATACATGTTTTAAGTTGGATTAAAGTCACACTCTCTGAAGCAATACGCGGGCTACTGGCGAAAAAAATGAGCTCATCCAAAGGGGCTTACAGCTACAAACCGCTTCCACTCCCGGGAGACACCCCTCCCTCCCACTCAGGCTTTGTTGGACAAAAATATTTTCTTTTTTTCTCTACGTGAGAAATTTACAGTGGCGTTTACAATAGTGGGGTATAGGGATTTTCCAACCATAGACTAACGGATTTTTAATTTTTAGCATAAAAATTACATCTCGGTGAATTTGACTACGTTTTTTTTTTTAAAAAAAGCCCTCCCATGAAAGTAGTTTGCGCACACCACTGGAAGTCTATTGACAAGTTTAAACAGAACTGATTCTATTGGCGATGGATCTCGTAATATTGAACCACATTCAAGCGTTGACGACACCTGAGCTGGCATTCCATTTTCATAACATTGATGTAATGATTCGCTCACAATTGATTGTACATAACTATCGCACTGTGAAGCTCTCGTAGGACGATTGGCGACGGACCAACCCAATTTTGAGTCTCCGTCAAGTGACGAGAATGACACCTGACCTGGCATCTCAATTTTCAAACTTCTCCATCAAGCCAAAGTAAAGATTTTGAGCGTCGACTGATTTAACGTGCATTAGCCCCTCTACACGATGGGTTTTTAGTAGCGTGAGGATTATATTAACGTCACACTACAAAGCTTCACGAGGGCTATTGGCAACGGACCTCATAATTTTGAGCCTCGGTCAAGTGATGAGGACGACACTTGTCAGCCCCCTTTCCCCAACTTACACACCAACCCAACGGGAGGACGTTTGAGCCTCGACTTGTTTAACGTTCATCAGACCCTCTGCACTTCGGGTCTTCAGCGGAACAAGGCTCGAGTCCGTTACCTTGACCACTAGGCTACTGCGGCACGGGTTTTTAGTGACACTCGGGTTGAAACTCACTATTCGACAGCTGCAGTTCCAGCCGCAAGTTCACGACATGCTCACTTGATTACCGTGGTCATAAAAATATTGAAAGAAAAATATCAATTTAAGTAAAAACGAACCAGACATGGAAATTTGTATTTTTATCCTTTAAACAAAATAACACAAATGCATAATATTTTTTAAGATGATGAGCAAGATAATGTACAGTTGTTAATGATTGCAAAAACGCCAGGTGGCCGCGGTAGTCCAGTAGTTTTGTGAAGTTACCCCCCTCGGGTGCCCTTCTCCTTGATTATCAGCGTGAGCTAGAGGTGTAGGAATAACGAAAGAACTAGAGGTTTCCATGATTTTAATATGACTTTATTATGACCTTAAACTTAAATTTCTAACAGATTAGACAATAATATATGGGAGAGAATCTACGGTGGATAAACACACGATATATATAATACCGAAATAACGTAACCCGGACCACTATCAATAACTAACTCGCCTAAACTCAATTCCAATACTATCACAGATCCTAATATTGAACAGTCAATCCTACCTTAATCTCGATCTACGATCCAATCTTACTGGAAGTTGCGTATTTACTGGAGTGCAATGGTATGCACCTTGACCTAATGGCTCTATGTCCGGAATAATTTCTGTTGGCTGTCACTTCACAATAGAATCACGAACTATCATAACATTCCCCAAATTGCCACCCCGCTTACTCTAACTTCTGATATTTAAAAGCTTTCTAATTTGCATCTTTCTTTCACGCTTCACTTCTTGGGTTATGGTTGGAAAAGATTTGCCATTAATTCTGGAGCCAAAGAACCCAAAGGACATGCTAATGAAAAGACGCGTGAGCCCGTCACAGTTTTGGTCACGGACGCGATGTCAGCGTGCTATGAGTTCGAGCCTCGTGCCAATGAAGCCCCGCCGTGTACAGCGGATGGTGCACGTTAAGTCTCTCGAGGTTCAAAGTCCTCCCGTTGGCGCGAAGAGAAAGTCCGAAGAGGAGGGTATCAGCTGAGGTACCGTCCTCGCCACTTGACCATGGTTCAAAATTACGAGGTCGGTTGTCAAAGACTGAAGGCGGGGTTGGTTGTTTCCCGAGCAACCGGTTTGTAGCTCTAAACCCCTTTTGAGGTGAGTTCGGAGTTCCTTTCGCGGTATTCTGCCAATAACCTTCATGATGCTTTATAGTGTGATGTATAAAAACACTTCACTCAAAAACGGGAGAAATTAAAATTTTACATTTAATCCATGGGTTTTATTACTTAAAATAGTTTTAATTAATCCCAATGCGAACCATTTAATACATTAAATGCGTAAAATATTCCATTAATATTCATAACAAAACTCGCGTTAAAGGCAAATGATTAAATTTACAGATATCTACAGAACATAAAAAAAAATCTCCAATGAACATTTGGACTGCAGTCATCAACAGAATACTAACGAACCTCTAAAAAAAAACTAAATTAGTACACAAAACAGATGCTTTAAAAGGCCACTGATTAAATTTATAGGCATCTATAGAACTTTCGAAACATTCTACGGCATCGAGCATTCGAACTTCGGTCAGCATGAGAATATTAATGGAGTAATTTTCTTTTACTTGTGCACACAAAAAAAAAAGGGCGGCAAAAAACATTTGCGATTAATTCTAAATAATTTCCTCCGTAATGTTCATGTACACAACGGTGCAAGGTAGTGACAGAGATTAACAATCTAATAACATCAAGACAGCGCGCTCAAGAAAATGGCCATTTTTTCACCTTACTATTTCTGGCATATATCCAATTTGCCGCTAAATTTCATTATTTCCAGAATCAGAATCCCTTATCAAGGCAGCAATTTTTTCCAATTTTTATTTTTTTATTTATTTACTGGCTTCAGTCCAAGAGAACAGAAATAATCATTATTTCTTCAGTACCTTATCTTTTTGATAAGGCTATTTGGGAAAGTTACTAAGCACAGGAAAGTGTATTGCAAGATGGAGAACGAAATGAAAATAACTAGCACTGCTCAAGAGGGTCTCGGATGAATTACTAATCGCCATTTACAGAGTTCAAGGTCACATTTAAAAGTACACTATCTCCATTGATGATATTGATTGAGCTGTATATATCGAACTTCTTTTTTTTTTCTCATTCTCATTACAAAATTAGCAAAATTACAATTTTCTTTGCTGTAATAAACAGATATTTTTAGCTTTATTCTTAAAAAAAAAAAAAAAAAAGAAAGTGTAAGGCTAAATTCAGACAAAACATTGGAAGATTGATCAGCCGATATATGATTAAAACCACTCGTTACAGATAAATCTCTGCATGAAATTTTTTAATAAGGTTTTATCGGTCATTGATATGGCAGTAATTTATCAATACGGCGTTGGAGATCAATTATGATACCGATATTTTGCGTGTCATTTCTTAAATCAGATTTGATGAAAGAAATAAAACTTGAAAGAAGACATTTTTATCTATGGTAATTAGAAACGAATAAAGAATTGATTGTTTGAAGTGATTTTGATTGACTATTTACTTAACATTGCATTTCGAAACTACCCGAGAGTATTTGTGAAATACCTCGTTATTTTAAAACATGGTCAAGTAACAAAGCCGACACCTGAACTTGCCCTCACTCAAAATTTGTGAGGACCGTGAGGACTTAAAATTATTTTCGATGTATCTCATAATTTTGAATCACGGCCAAGTAAAAAGGACGACACCTGAACTTGCACCGTGAAAACTTGTAGTCTCGACAAATTTAAAGAGCTTCAGCCCTTGTACACGACGGACTTCAATAGCAATGGGGCTCGAACTCCTGACCCGCTGGCCACAAGCTCCTGACCATGCTCCTGACGAGGCTACCGCGAACACAATAAATTATATCGAGAGTAAATCTGTTTTGAAAAAGAATATCCAACGAAAATAGTGCAAGTCGCATTAAAATAAGTAGTTTATATGGTACTCATTAAATTGAATATTATTTAAAATTAAAACAGGGAAAAAGTAAATGCAATTCAAACTCCATCTCTAAATTAAGTCATAAAATTATTACGTTACAAAAATTGCAACATTAACGAATGATAAACTCTACAGCTTAGAAGCAAAAAATTAAAACACGAATAAAATATCAATTGCTTGCATTGTTTGTACATGCAAAATACACAATATTTATATCGTGGCTTTAAAAGAATATTTATTACAAGAAATTTTTTAATTTGCCATTCATCTTTTCTTCAAAACTCAGAGAGATTGAAGACCACTGTGTGTATAGAGGGGGTTAAATCTCTCATGGTCAGTGGCGCACACAAGGGGGGTGTCCTAGGGGTCCGGACCCCTCCCAAAGACCTTGATTGTTTTTACGATTGAATATAATTCTGAGTATATAGT
Source organism: Trichonephila inaurata madagascariensis (assembly GCA_019973955.1). Classification (NCBI taxonomy): domain Eukaryota; kingdom Metazoa; phylum Arthropoda; class Arachnida; order Araneae; family Nephilidae; genus Trichonephila; species Trichonephila inaurata. The sequence goes on along the minus strand of BMAV01008426.1, from coordinate 185,649 downwards.
ACGTAAAATTTAATTAAGTATTTGTTATTAATTATTAATTTTATTAATTAATGCTAATTATTTATTCAATAATTAGTTTTTTACTGTTTTTTTTCCGGAAAATCGACAAAATCAAAAGGAGCATTATACAAGAATGGTGGACTTGCGACCCTGGACACCCCCCTTGAAAAATTTCTGTGTGCGCTACTGATCATGGTTCAAGGTCCGCCTGCTGGTGTGGTAATTTGGAGAAGGGGCGTCCGGTTTAGATGTCGCCCTTGTTAACTAACCTTGGTTCAAAATTACGAGGTCCATCACCAATAGCTTTTGTGTTGCTTTACAGTGCTCACTAAAAATATTTACAGCATTTTTCAACAAACGATTAATAATTTTGAAAGACAAAAAAAAAAAAACATAACTCTTTCAAAAGAAAAAATTCTTATTCACAAAGAAAATGCATGAATATCCTTTGTCACTTCCTTCCCCAAATTTCAGATTATTAAATTGAGTAATCATAAATCTTCAGAAGATAACAATTAACTAAAATCTTTTTTCCTAATTAACTAAAAGACTTCACCACCTAATATGCAACAACTTTAACAACTGCGAACGTTATGTAGCTCATTAAAACAAATTTAACCTCTCCCAACCAGCTCTGAAATTTAAACCAGCGTTGTCCTAACTACAAGCCTGCATCTATAAACTGACGAATTCAATCTATCCAATTTCCACTATTACGACGGAACAACCAGCCAGTAACGACCGACGGCCACATGCCGGGCAGTCCTAAAGCCATTCTCGATACAAAACGACCCTGGCGATAACGACCATTGGTGGAAACTGCCCAATTCCTTGACCATTTTCAGCAGCGAAGTAGCCTCGTTCATCTCGAATGTCCCATCGCAGTAACTAAAGGTCGGCCCCGTGTCCGCGAGAAAGGAGCAAATTGAGTCTAAATTAGTCAAATCGAGCGACACGGTCCTTCCGAGGAAGACGTTTGTACTGTTAACGCCACTTGCAGGAATGGGATACACAGTGGCGTAACGGGATAATGAGGAGATTTAGTTGGAAGGGTGGGCACAGTGGATGGGGTGGTGTTTGGAGTGGAATGGCTGAATAATTGGACAATTATTTTGGTGAAAAGAGAGACTCAAGTGAATAATAATGGTCAATCGAATGATTGTCGTCTAGGGGAAAAAATTGAAAATGTGTTATATATTCGAAATGGTTAATGAGCAATGAATGTAATAAAATGAAGCAAGATTCTTTTTTGAAAAAAATATAGAGAATAAATTTAATGAATCAGTTTTAAAAAAGAGGGTGATATTTTATAATTATTCTATTTTTTAAAAAAACTCGTTTTTATTTATGTATAATGATTATAACAATTTAGCATATTTTAAACATAGGGAGATTTACTACTATGCTAAAACATTGAAAATGGAAAATGCAATACCATATATGCCAAAGGTGGGCAATTGTTTTGGCTGGAGGACCACACTGTAAAAGCGGTGCCTACAAGAGGGCCACACATTTTTTTACATGATTACATTCATTAATTAACTCTGCATCCCAGAAAAGGTACACATTGTACCATAGAAATCAATAAGTATGTTTCGTAAAAAAAAATGGCAGTTTAATTCAATATACTTATTGCATTCATACCATCTATAGTTGCAAGCACATTTCATTTTAGAATCAATTGAATGAGGCAAATGAACCATATCACAGTTTTCTACAATTTTTTTGAAATAGGTAGTGAGATTGCTTGTTGAAATTCTCATCTAAACCTGCAAGTTAATGTCAGCCAACTTGTATCTGTATTTACCCTTGATGATCTACGTGCAAGAAAAACTTTGCCTATACAAATATATGTTGACTCAAATACAGAGAACATTTTCTGTTTTTGGCTTTTTAACTGTTTTAGTGAGCTGCAAAATAACTCTTTTCGGGTTGCATGTGGCCCGTGGGCCGCTATTAGCCCACGCTCCTATATAGACAATCGTTAATTGCAGACTTACTAATATATTTCTTATAGTTCAACTGAGGATAAGAGGTGAATATTTTGGACTATAAATTGAAAATTATATCTTTATGTTACAAAATCGGATGGTCACAGTATATAGTGACCAATGATGCTTTAGTCCAACCACGAGTTCGAGTTCTGAGTACAGTAAAAATCCTTCATGTAGAGGGACTGAAGCAAGTTAAATCTATCGAGGCTTAAAATCCTTACATTGGCGGGATTGTGAAGAGAGGAGTTCAACTCAAGAGTCGATCTCGTCATTTGACCAATGTGTGTACAAAGTTATGAGATAGAACTAGGTCCCTAAAATTCGCTTATGGTTGATACGCACGGTTAAGATAGTTGACGAATTAGGGTCTCCTGGGCATAAAATAAAAGTTACAAAATTTTTAAAATGTATGGTACGTGTGTGAAAATTGAAAATACCATCTATAGAAAAATAACATATTTTAATCTAAAATTGCAAGGTAAGGGTTCCAGTACAAATCCATAAATTAAATCTATTTAATTTAACTAAACAAGAAACTAATTTTTTTATGATCCGTGAAAAGATAGTAATATGTATCATTACAAACAGAATAAAAGAAAAAATTTTTTAAATAAAAGACCCAGGAAAAAATTAATGGAACGTACTATACCATCGACAAGTTTCGCTAAATCAGAACAACATCGCCAAATGTTGTCATCGTATGCAGGAACAACATTATTGTGCTTATATATACATGATAAAATTTTAGGATATTATTATTATTAATAATCTCTATCGCCTGCATATCGTCGTGGTAATTGGCGACGAATTGGTGGATGATACAATAATTATTTTTGCTAAATTATTTTTGCGAACCTGATGTGTGGCACAATTTGCAATGAAAAGCAGATATCGTGAAACTCTACTTTTAGAATGTATTGTACAAGAAAAATATTGACCTTAATGGTAACAGAATAAAGACAATTATTTGTAGCTTTGTGCTAATATAGGACAATTATTTATATCTTAGTGTTAATAGGACAATTATTCGTAGCATAGTAATTATGTTTTGGCGATAGGTAAAGATGGGTTGGGGAAAGATATTAAATTTCTCTAATGCGTGTTCAGAATGTTGTTAATTTTAATCAAAACCGTGTTACACATCTCATAAAAAAGTAAATGAACTTTGTTTGCTACTAAATAAAATATATGAGATACATTGTAAAACGATATTGAACAAAAAAGTTCAGTTCAGTTCTGGTTTTGTGGGATATGAAGCAACAAAGGCTATTATCTCCTTACAGAAAAGTAAACGATATAGAATAATCATAAGTGTTGCCAAACGACAACAAAGAAATTGAGAGTTAAATTAGTTAGCTTCAGTTCATGCAGTCACAATGTCTTTCATAATTTATGTACTCTATAAGGAATAAAGTATACTGGATACAAGAACAAATAATATAGCTTCTGACATAAATATGCCCAGTTGCTATTATTTTTATACTAGTAATAATAAATGACATAATAGAATTATAGACTGTCTAGACTATGAAAGAATCTATTAATAAATTGTAACACTTACAGAAAGAAGATGATATATAGACAGATAGATTTCCAGCTCCGAATATAAATTCGATGAAAACTTTTTGTTCGTATGAGAAATTATGCAATAAATGAAATACAAAATAAACAGAATATCATTTTTCGTCAACGTGACCGAAACTAACCTTGAAAAATGAAAGATCTAATATTGTTAAAGTAGTAAAGACAACAGAAGGTAATAATTGGTGCAAAATCAAAATTCACGCCAAATCAGCACAAAACAAAAAATCGGCACAAACAACGTTTTAAAACGAACCATTTTATATATATTCTTTCAAATAGTTTTTAAACATTAAGTATATTTAACAACGGTAGATAAAACAACCAAAAATATTCCATGATATAAGAGATAAGGAATTCTTCATACCCTCACTTGGTTACAAGTAAATGTAATCTGTAGCATGAAGAAATACGGAAGATACTTATCTTTGGTTTGCTATAATAAAGCTGTCAATCAATGTCCCAAGCACGAAATGACATGGGAAAACTCTATGCTAGTAGGAGATATTTTTATATTAATATATCATTGATCGTATCAGACGAAGAAAAATTAACTTGTGAATCGAAATTTCGGAAGATAAGGACGAAAGATAAACGGGCTAAATGACTTTTTTCAAGGGGGCCCCCCCCCCCTATACAGCAATTTCTCAGTAGATAAAGCTTATATGTTTGTATACAATGGCATAAATACATTTAAAATTACGACTTTCCAATTTTATAAATCAATCTACATTTCGCTTTTTCTAATCATATTAAGACAAATTTTTAGAAATGGTATCGCTTATAAAATAAAAAACGTCGCGTTTATATACTAATCCAAGTATCTCATTTAGAAATGAAGAAAAAAACGGCCGTTCATTTAACACACAAAAAAGTGATATTAGCTTTATATAGATACAAGATAATATTGAAACAAATTATTAGTATATATTTTAATGATATTAAATGTTTCTCGAAAATAGTAGCAACGAGAAAAAAATGTGTCGATGAAGTTCTCGGAAGAGTCAATCAAAGTTTCACGCAAAAGTCCTCCATCTCTATCCCAAAAGTTTCTTTGTGAATAAATCGAGATTTGATAAATGGTCTAGTTCCCGAAAATGGTAAACTTCTCCATCAGATTCGGTGTTTTAGAAAAGAACAAAGAAAGAAGTTTTCAAAAATATACATCTCCAATTCCGAACTCCCATATGTTTGTGTACTACACATATACATATTTTATAAAACAATTTTTTTTTTGTATAAATGTGCCATTGATTTCATGTTTGCTGCTTTAATTTGTATGCTCATTTATAGGTGGATTATTTTTTAATGATGTCAGATTTTATTTGAACTAACGTCGTATTACATGGAATCCACAAGCGAAGAACTTCCTAATTTTGAGCCCCGGATTATTAAGAGATAAAAACAGCATTAGAGATGACACTTCTCTTTCGTTATTTCTATACAGCAAGAGATACCAAATTCTTTGTCAAACACATCAATCCCATTTTGTATAACGACTTTATGGCAAGGACCGGTCGCAATCATGACTATTCGACACCGTGACTCTTTTTAAGATTCTAAACATTTCTCGAGCAGTTGTAATCATCTAATAGGAAGACAGACCTTTATAATGATCATCGAGTGAATAAGTGTTTTTTAATGTTACACTAAGAACACGAGGGTTATTGGTGATAGACCTCGTAACTTTGAGCCTCGGTCAAATGACGAAGACACCTGAGCTAGCACTCCTTTCCTAACTATCACGCCAACGGAAGAACTTTGAACTTCCCCAGATTTAATTATTATCAGCCCCTCGACACAGCAGGTCTTTAGTGCACTAAGGCAGCGGTTCTTAAACTTTAGATCACCGTTGACCCCCTTTATGTATTAGTCTGACATCATGGATCCCCAAGATTTTGAACACTCCTCCTTGAATTAATATTCGTGGTCGAAATATATGTTCTAGCGGAGTTTTTTTCGTTGAGAGCAATTTAGTGATCAAGTATAGGTTGGCACACCTTTCAATTTCGCCACGAGGCCTTTGAGAGTATATAAAAGAGGGAAATCTGAACATTAAATTGGAGACTTTCGTGGATCCCCTAAAAAGACGCTTGGGACTTTTGGAGGCCCTCCACACACAGTTTAAGAACCGTTGTACTAGGGTTTGAATATAATGATCATCCTTGAATAAGCCATTAAGCATTATATAAGAAAAAGATTTGTTGAAGTTCTTTTACAATATGTACCGACTTTCTCTTTTCGGTGCAACCCTCGAAGCTATTTTTAGCTGTGTGAATGAGATATAAATACATTTACACAATGCTGATGCTATAAAACCATATACCCTTCAACTCAAGGCACAAGTATAATTAAATTTTCAGTATAATCTAAATTATAGAAATAGGCGTTGAATAGGTGTTACTTTTTGGGCATCTGGACTGTAAAACAGCCCTCAATCCCATATCAGGAGAGTCTATGATGTTGGGAATGGCGAAAGTGGTGTTATACATTCCACTGAGTGGCATGACGGTGATTGGTCGAACGATGGGATCCGGAGGGCGTGGCTATGGTTCTTCATCTGGGAAATTATAGAAATAAAAGCTTTTCTCCTTGTTTTAAACAAAAATCCAGAGTATTCGTTAAAAAAAAACAATGCATGGCATACACATGGGTGGCGTTTGTGGGTTCAACCCTATTCCTCATAAACCAACAGATTTTTTAAAATTTTTACCATAGAAATTAATCCTTCGTCGTTTTCGTCAACGAGTTTTTTAGAATGCACCTTCATAAGAAAGGTCAATATGCGTTAACAGTAGAAAAATATGTATTACGCTAATTTCAGACGCGGAGACACTTTATAAAAACACACACCTTTAAACAATCAATACACAAATAATAAAATGAATTATAACCCTTTTCGGTATTAGCATCGCACACAACTTCCGTTACATAATTCGCCTTCCAAAAAAAGTTCGTACTAATTTTCACGCCTTCACCTTTAGTGCATAATCGCACGATTGGTGATTTAAAGCATAACGCTATATATCATGTCAAATTAAATCAGCATTATATAAAATACACTAAATAAATCAACGAAGTGTTTTAAAAATAGAGATTCTCTTAGATTTAACCATCACTTAAACTTCAGGCCGAAATTGTGACATATCAAGACAGAAGGCAAACCTTAAGGAGAAATTGAGACAGATCGATGGAAGTGAATTACGTTCACAAATCACCAGCTGATGATAGGAAAGAGATTAATTTCACATCCACTACGCTTCTGGAATTAGGCATAATGGAGAAAGCAAGCCGTCACCTCCTGAGTAGATAGCTCCGTAATCCTGCACGGAAATGGATTCCCACACATTCGATTGTAAGAGCACGGATTTGCGAAGAGCGGTAACGAGTATCGTAAACGACAGCGAGTACGTGAGACAGGAGGAATTTCTTTTAACAAGTATGTTCCCAACTAAATTTAGAAATTTATGAGTTATGGAATTGGTTATACGTTTGAAAATGATTCAATGATCTAAGTATTTCATCCGAACTTCTCAGTACCTGAAAAGTTTTTCATATTTTTCTCCAAAGTCACTTTCCAGAACATATTTTTCACAAAATTTGATTTGTCAGTGACAGGGGCGCACACAAGGGGGGTGTCCTAGAGGTCCGGAACCCCCCATAGGCCTTGATTTTTTTTCCGATTGGTTATAATCCTATGTATATATTATGTAAAATGTAATTTTGTATTTGTTATAAATAATTAATTTTATTAATTAATACTAATTACTTATTTAATGATTAATTTTGTATTGCTTTGTTCCCGAAAATCAACAAAATCAAACGAATATGTTGGGCGGCGTA
>BMAV01008426.1:160865-178131 GCA_019973955.1 Trichonephila inaurata madagascariensis | reverse complement strand
CAGTGATAATCAAAGGATTAAAGCATTTCCTGAGACCTGAATTTTTATCAAGAAAGACAAAGCTATAACTCTACAAGGCAATAATCTGTAATGTCCTCACACGTTTTGGAGACTTGGATTATGACCGCATTAAGAAGGTAGGGACGTTTTAAGGCATGAACCAACCAAGCTCAAGTTCAGAATCTTGTCTCGTTTTTGACTTAGCCTTAATAACATCAAGATCTAAATAATTTCAATTCTTATGTTATTCCCGGCCATATTCTATAAAAAATTGAGAATTTCAAAACCACAAGTATATTTCAACAGCAGCGGCGTAACGGAGAATATTAGGGCTCCCTTGCAAAGTCAGGGTTTGGGTACCAAACAGGATCTTACAAAGGGTTTGTACTTGATATTAGTCAGGCTTTGGGTCCTCTAGAAACCTGCCCCTCTCCAATGCGGGAGTGTACGTTAAGCCACTGGCCAACAAGCAACAGTGGCAAGACTGCATTATTATGTCCTGTCAGTCGTTCGTGTTTAGGTTCAGGTCTACCATTGTTGTAACTCCCCTATTACATGGTAGATGGCGCTGAGAGTGGGCGCGCCTCTCTTTGTTTTTCACTGTAACTATATATTCACCTTTTTGTTGTCTTATGCTGTGCGTTGCCGCTGAGCTGAATAAAAAACGACTAAAAGCATCTTTGGGTTTTCACTGGACTATATACCGTAAAATCCGGCGTATAACGCGCACCGGTGTATAACGCGCACCCATACTTTCAAGATGCATTTTTTAATTTTCAGGTATGTTCGCCGTATAACGCGCACCCCGCTTTTTAAGAAGAAATCTGAAATTTTAGTATACAACTTTCTTATGTTTTGAAGTCATTTATTCGAGATTTTATGCCAAATTTTTGAAATAATAGTATATTTCTAGAACCAGAACTCTCTTTTAGTTCATAAAGTATATAATTTATTTTAAATAAACAGTATTTCTCTATATGTGTAAAAGTAAAATTTCTTTATGTTCATCCCTTTTGTTATTTTTAAAGCTATCGTTTTTATACCCGGCGTATAACGCGCACCCTTATATTTCGATCTCATTTTTTTGTATTCAAAGTGCGCGTTATACGCCGGATTTTACGGTAATCCAAACTTATAACCTTACTTGTGTTCTAATAACCATGATACATCAGAACAGCGTGTAGTTAGCAAACTGCTACTTGTTTCATAACAGTTCCTGGTAAACAAAACAATCTTGCAGCTATTAAAACTGCAAACCTGAAACAGAATGAATCTAGCCACTGCAGCTCTGACGAGAAAAACAAACTGATTTACTGAAATAAATTTGGATGAAAAAAACTACACTGTGATTATGTAGCGATTAAAAACAAGAAATGTTTATAATTGAAGATATATTTTAGTACAGAAACAGGATAATTCGCTCTTCGAATCGTCAGTTACTGTTTAGCAAAAATAGCGAAATGAAAACAAAAATGTTACGCACTAGTTCGAAGATCCTCTGAAGATAAAGGGAAAAAAATATTAATTTTTTAATCGAAGCTATTTTTTTTCTATTATAATCATGTTCTAGTAAAGTATAAATAATTTCCATTGAAGAATTTTATATTTCAATTTTCCCTTACCAAAGAAAAAAACTTATAAGTATTAGAATGTCCACAAGAGAAAGGAGTAAATAATTCCATTGTTGAGACAAAAGCGTAGTTACTTGGAACGAAACATATAAGAAGCATTGTATGGCTAAAATTACTTACTGCAACTTGCATTAGTTTTACTTTCAGACGAATTTGTTGACAGGAGATGGAAGACGTTGTAAAAGTTATTGTTTTTTGAAAACAGGCTGCTTTAACATAAATATTTTAATTTCGCGTATAAAACAAAGTTAAAAAATTTTGTTAACCATGCCTACCACAATCCAATTATTTTTCTTTCTTTCCAATAGTTAAAAAACAGGTGAAAATTTCATGATCATACAGTGAAAAAATGTGTATATATACAAAAAAAAAACACACATTTACTAGTAGTAGTTGCTTTCAGAACCGTTTGTTTTAATTTCAAAAAGTAAAAAAGATTTTCGAAGCATTTTAAATTGCTCAACGTTTAGGCAAAAAAATTCGAAGACCAAATATTGTTTCTGATTTCGCGAACTACTCTAAAAAATAGTTCTTCCAAAATCACGTGTAACAATTAATCTCTAAAACAATTCACCGTTTGATTAAATTTAAAATTAATGAACACAAAGGAAAGCCAAAACTAATTTAAATGAAAATTCGTAATGCTTTAAAAATTCATTTCTTATTACCGATTTATTTTACATTGCTCAACCTCTTTACGCAATTTATCAGAGAGAGAACAAAGATAAATTAAACCGAAGGAACACACCACAGAGAGCGAATGGAATATAAAAAGACCACGGAATTTCCATTAAAAAACGATTTTTCCAATTTAATCTAGAAAATGAAAACTCCAAACACGAGGGTAGGGTTAAAACGTGGTGGTAAATTAATTCATGTATCTAAACCGATTACTGCGAGCAAACCACGCCAATGCATGCATGGCAAAGTTCTTCTCCATTTACATATTAACTTCATTAGAGCATACATTTATTACGTCGCACAGCTTGGAGTGCCACCCAAAATCAATTAATTCGATTTGTTCATACGTCAGGATGTGTTATTTACGGGTGCAACGCCTACCAATCAAGAGTAAACTTTATTAAATTGAATTCCTGAAGAACATTCTTTGGTGGCGGGGGTTATCTGCCTTTACGCATGGACTGTTCCTCAAGGAAAAGAAAGGCTGACATTTCCTCTGGAGGAGATGAGGAACTCTCGCTCTCTCTAGAACTGCCACCATATATTCCATCCATGATCGATTCACTGTAGACTGCACGGTGGCAAGAGAGAAGAACCTGGCCTATAATCAATTCCACTGACTACCGCCGGATTGCGAGTAATATTAACTGCTCTTTCATTATCCCCCATGTTATGGCATTAGTGGTGTTGGGGAAACTAGTAGATTCAGTCGCGCAAGGAGCTTTTGACAGCTGTCCTGCCAATGAAAAGGGTTCTACGATCGCTAACTCGATAGACGATTGGATATCATTGAATTCACAGACTTTGGCTAAGCGCGAGTGTTTTGGCTATTTGGCTGAAGTTTTCGACACATTCGATATAATGGCTATTTCACGCCTTTGTGGACTGAGCGACAGTTTGGATAAATTAGGCATTTCCATTTTAGGCACTTGTGAATCGGAAATATAAATTAGACACGCTGGAATGGTACATGGCGTCGAAGTAATTTCAGGAAGTTACAAGTAATAAATGGAAATGGGAACACAAAACTTTCCAACGTAATGCAGTAACTGCAACAATGTAGTTGCAGTATCAAAGGATTTAGTTTAAGGATTTTATAGCGTTACATGTATGAGTTGACTTTATTTTGCTTCAGAATTTAAACTAGATTTAATTATACAAATTATAACTGATAACGCTAAAGATTTAGAATTATTATTTTTATATAATGTTGTATCTAACAGAATCTAAATAAGATTTTTGAATTGTATCGTTAACTTGATACATATATACGTATTTCATAAACTATCGTAACGTTAGACAAACAGTGCACAAACGTTCAGAAATACGAAACTCTACAAAGTCTTTTGATAAAAGAAAAGATTTATTTCAGAGGCAAATGAAAATACAGAAAAGAGGAAAATATTACAAATTGAAACGTATAAATGACATATACATCATTTGGCTTGAAGGTCAGTAACACTATGATGTGTACGGTCAGGAAACACTATGGATATATGCTATGCTCTCAACATTCACTCTTTTAGGTATCGCTCTTCTCTATTTCTTTCTATGGGGTTTTGATAAAAATAACAGGCATATGTATATAACAAAGATACGAGATATCACTAATCTAAAGCAGATAGTCATTGATATCCTTGTTACAGTAGCAATGGCGTAAAGGAGAATATTACCCCCCCCCCCCCGTCTTGCTAAGTCAGGTTTTAGACCCCAAGTCCAAATATATACTTGGCGTCAGTCAAGTTTAGGCCCCCTAGAACCCTGGGCGCTCCCCCCAGGGTTGTACGTCACGCCACTGCACAGTAGTGTACACAGAGATTTCTTTCTTTTGGGAAGGGAGAGGGATTATATTTTGAAAAACACGTAGATGAAAGCGCCGAGGGGTATTTTCTGAGGTAAAAATTAAAAATATGTTGGTCGATAAGGGTATGTACTCCTAAACGCCACCCTTATATAAGCCACTGTATTGCCAGCATTGAAGAATATATACTACAGCAAAAATATTGATGACGAAATAGAGAACCGTCTTGATGTGCTTCGTGCAGCTAGAGGTATACTAAATGAAGCAAAAATATTTATATACATATCATGCCTCATTTTGTAATAATTTTCACTCATCTATCTTTTTAGCTATCTTATTTCTAATTAGCCTTTATAAAACGCATTTAAAATTATGAAAAGACTTTACACACATATTGTATTTTCATAGGTATAGGTAATAGAATAATGTACTGGTTTTATTAATTTACATCACACTTTAGCACCATAATAGTCAAATAGCAATGAACTTCTTAAATTTGGACCAGAGTCAAGTAAAAGATAGAGATTTAATTTTTGTTCTTTCCACAATGCCACTGGAATTCAGAACTACAAGATGGATCTAAGATTGAATTAAATAGGAAGGTGATTATTTTTATGATACTCTCTTTCATAAAATAAGAATTAGAAATAGTGACTCAAGTCACGGAAGAATCAAGGAGATTTAAAGTTATTCTGATCATCAAACTTAATTAATAAAATGATTCAGTTTTCTGGTTATTAAAAAAAAATATTTAATAGAGTTTTAACTATTTAATACTTCATACTCTTGAGAATTTTACCTCACTTCTTTTCGGGCTTAATTTATGTGACGTCATAGTCCCACGATAAATGCATTCACGTGCTTCGTGTGCTTCACTGATGCCAATTTTTATTTTTAGTTGATTCGTTTTAAAAAGTATTTTTGTCAACAATAATAATGCACAGTAGCGCACACAAGGGGGGGGGCTAGAAGTTCGGACCCCCCCCTCCAAAGCCCTTGATTTTTTTCCCGATAGATTACAATTTTAAGTATATAGTACGTAAAATTTAATCAAATATTTGTTATTAATGACTAATTTTATTAATTAATGCTAATTATCTATTCAATAATTAGTTTTTTGTTCCCGAAAATCGATTAAATCAAAAGGAGCATGATACAAGAAGGGTGGACTTTAGACCCTGGACCCCTCTTGAAAAATTCCTGTGTGCGCTACTGATTATGCACATAGGTAAATAAAATGTGTACCTCATTTAAAATCTCACGTATAACAGAAGTACTTTTTTCATAATTTTGCAAAAATTTTTTAAAGAATCTTAATATTTGAACATCTTTTACCAAACAACCAAATTTGAAATTTTATCTAAATTTTCAAACCACAAATAGAAAGTACAAGCCTAATGTCAGTTTTGAATTCAATGGAGAGCACGTGATTGTATGTATCATGTGACCACTAAGAAATTAATTCATTGTGAAAATCCATACATTTAAAATATTAAATAGAACGGTAAGCGAAACCGGCCTTTTGATCTATTATCTAAATTCAAAATGAATATTTCATTTAATAGTTTTTTTCCTAAAGGGGCTGCCATTGGTATTTTAACCTTTGCAGACCTAGTATATTCCCCTAAGAGCTGGTATCACCTTTTAGAGCGGCACCATATAGGCTATACCAATTACCGCAACTAATTTTGACGCCTAGTTTCCTCCCTAGAGGGAGACATCTAAGCTCTTGACGATGTGAACCTGTACCGGGATTTAATTTTGCCGAGAGCACCCAAGCCAAACAGACACTCTAGAGATCTTATATGCCATGTAATTATACGACATGGCCGCTGTCGATTTTCTGCATCATGAAAATCCACCGACTTGGGCCGGGGTCGAATCCTCAACCTTAGGTGCAGAAGGCCAGCGACAAACCTACCACACCACCCAGCCGGTCGAATTTTGAGGGGAAGGGGCGCACGGGGCGCTTCTCTTCAAGCCGTGATCGGGAAACACCCCAAACATCACTCCTGCCGCCAACCGGCCGAGAGCAGGCACCTCACTTAATAATAAAGTTTAGAAAGACCAGAATTTCAAATTGTAACAGACTAACTTCAAATTTCATCCTATGACAATTCGAATTTTTCAAATCAAATGTTCGGTTACTGATTTTAAAAATCTAAATTTTGCTATTTTGAGTAAATATTTATTTTAAAGAAAAGAACAATTTTCACAAACAAACAAAAGAATTATACAATAAACGTGCAAACTAAACAAATAAAGATAAATCTTGTTTGTTTCAAATGGGCTTCATTTTGGCAGCCATGCCATTTGCAGACATGGCAAGTCCCCAAAAGTGGGAGCCATTTCATTGGTGGCACCATCTAGTGGCGGCTCCCGCTACCAAATTGTGACGTTTGAATTTTATTCAATTAAGAGAAGGGATCTTTGGCATACCACATAATCATCTGACATGCGTGCCTTCGATTTTAGTAATCAAGAAAACATCGACTCCAGCTGGGATCGAACCTGCAACCTTGGACTTACGAGGCTGGCACGTTATCTCACAGTCACAGAGCCGACTATAAAGATAAATCTAAATTCGGTTAAATTTTACTAAATATATATACTGATACTAAAAATCTCGGATATCAGCGAATATTTTTCAGCATCATTTTAATTATAAATCAAACTCTGGAGCAAACAATTTTCAAAAAGGTTATAGGTCTCTAGCTACACGTAACCGAGACCTTGGGGGAGGGAGTACACATTTTCTCTACCTATAAAAAGAAACGGGGGCGTGTTTTTTTTTTTTTTATTTTTTACCCAAGTCCTTTTTTTTTCTCTGGGCAACGCCGGAAATTCGATTTCAAGAATTCTTAAGCAATGGTTTTAGGTTGTGCGAACTTCCGGTAAAGAGATCCTTTACAGATTAAAAGAGAGGCGAAGAAGGAAAAAAAAGAAAAGAAGGAAAATCCGTAGAAAACGTAAGAAAAAGAAAAAAGAAGAGAGAAAAGAAGAAAATTGCGATATATTGCACCAAACCTGCAACTTACGTCGTCCATAATTCTCTTTTGCTGCTTTGACATAAAGGCGAAAACGAAGCCTAAAACGGATTCTACGAAAAAAAAAATGGCGCAGTTAGGAGGGGTTACAAATAAGAGGTTAGGTTTCCAACATAAGTGTAGGGTTTTAGGACGCTATTTTGATCAAAATGATGCATCGTGTCCTCCTGAAAACACAACTTTTTTGGCACCTTAACTCTGAATGGCAGGCTGTGATGGATTCTTTTCAACGCCGGCTGCTTAGTCTGAAGCTTGAATGTAAATATTTGAGTCTCTTTTTTTTTTTTGCTTGTTCTAAAGTTTGTATGTCAAACAACGTGGTAAGGATTTTTCAGAGAAATGTGCATGTTTTTATTTCTCCGCTTATGTTTCGCGAATGCAGTCATTATTCATCGGAAGGTTTCGTTCGCAAAAGGGGAAACTGTCAGGACCTGTCACAAAGGTCAGCTAACATTTCAGAAAGAATTTTTTTTTTCTTCTTCTTCCCCGTAATCGAAAATGTATTCAGAATGGTAGGTTGGATAAGAACGCCCAGAAAAATACAATAAAAATCATTTATTCTAAGTAACAAATAACTATTTATAATAATTTTGAATTTTAACCCTTTAACGGGCACACAGCTAAAATACAATTTTCTGTAATAAAGTACTTGATAAATGTTATGTTCTCCTCCTTTATAAACATTATTTAGTCACAAAAAAAATATCTAATCGTGGGTTTTTTTCCTGGGTGGCTAGACGTTATAGCCACTACGCATTTAAGACATTTAACTTACTTTTCAGGACAGAAATAATGAATCATATTACAATAAACTTTTTTATGAAAAATTAACATTTATGTAATAACTGTTTTAATAACAATTAAATACAAAGTGTAAGTGTAATTTAATAGTAGAATAATTGTACAACATAGAATACTTACACTGAATATACACTGAACTTGGTATATATCCACATTTAATATTTTATTTAATTTTAGTATGAAAATTTAGAAAGTGCAGATATGAATATTTACTTTTTCATGTTTAGAGTCCACTGAATTAAAATATACTTATAAAATTGTTTTAAAAAATATTATTAGCAGAAAAAATAATTTAAGTTTCATTTTTTTAGAAAAAAAAATGAAGAAAACATGAAATAGTTTCAAAAAATTATCTTTTTACGAAAAAGGCTTCTATAATAGTACTATCTAGCCCAGTGATTCCCAAAGTGGTCTATATAGATCCCAGGGGTCTATGACGACCTGCAAGGGGTCCACGCCATGGAAAAAATAATTTGGGAGTCCATGAGGTGTAAATGGGGGTCTATGTGATAGTGGCTCTCATTAAACCAGATCGTGACTTTAATCTTTAAAAAAAAATTTGATCTAGTGGAAACCATATGTACCAAATTTAACTAATTTATTTATTAAATTTAGTGAGGCTAATTTGCGGATAGTAGGTGACAGCATAAATTTTATTAAGACAAGGACCATTTCAGCATTTCTTTTCAGAATTAAGCTAAAGAACTAATATTGGACTTCGCGAATTTTCTCAATTTGTTACAGACAGTCTGTCAGGACATTGTAACCTACGTTCAACATTTAAATGCTCTTTACTCAAATTTTGAACCAAGGTTTGGGATTGCTTTTTTCATAGTAATACCACAGTAGACAATGAATTCATATAGTCACATTGAAAAAAAATGTCATTACAATAGGAACTGATCAGAATAGGCCCTAACGCGAAGATCTTAAAATAAAGTTTAGAAATGAATGTCAGCAATTTTGGCTTTAAAAAGATATACCTGTTAGTTGTCGCAAATTATGGAATATCGTGAGAAAGTTTTTAATTGCTTTTTCTCGTGAGAGGGAGTTTCAGTGAGTTTGCCAATCTCAAAACAAAAAAAAAAAAAAGGGGGGGGGGGACTGAGCACTTATTAACGAAGGAGTTTAAGTTAAATCTGACTAGAGTGATATGAAATGTTGAAATTTTAATATTGAAGCACCAGATTCCTCCCTCTCACTAAAAGAATTTGTTTGTTGTTCAGTTATTTTATGTATTAATTTTTTATTTAATATATTAACATGTGTTTCTTAAATTTTAAAAGCTATACTCTTCACTACAGTCAGAAATTTAATTCTTTTAAAGTTATAGTACCAGAGCGGTCAAAAGGACATTTAAGTTGATAAATTTGCAAAAATTCAGTATTAGGTAAGCAGGGGTCTACCTTAAACCGAAAAACATGGCAAGGGGTCTATGAGACAAAAAAGTTTGGGAATCTCTGATCTAGTTTTTACATAGCTAAGACATCTGCACAGACCCTGAAAACAAATATTTTTTAAATATAGAGGAATTTTTAAAAGTAGAGTTTTTATATTTTAATATGTCCGAGTAGGGAAATTTTACCAAAAAACACCCACGATTATTTAAATTGATAGTAATAATCGGAATTTTTCAAAAATCCTAATTCAGACTCTGCACAACAGTCAGTTATATAAAGGAACAATATTACAAATCACAGGAGCCTTTTCCATGTAAGGAGAATGTTTCGAAAGTATGCCCTTTTGATTACATTTTTTTTGCCAAAAATTGTATTTAAATAGTTTTGTCATAATATTCTTGAAACAATTTTTTATGGATATTCTCTAATTCAAGTAACACTAAATACCAAAATAAATAAGTAAATAACTATTCATTTTACGATTTTGCAAAATAACGGTTCAGAGTTTAGTCAATAACCTTAACAGATGTTGAGAAATAATAATTTTGAATAACTAGTCCACAATTATACATCACAATATAAAATGTCTTGTAGAGTGAATACGAAAGATTATTGCAATTTACAAATACATGCAATGTTCATCATTTAATGTTAATTTCTCATTTAATTACTCTTTCCCCTTCAATACATCAAAATTTACCTAACAATAACTTTTGAAGTAACATTTCAGTAAGACAGTTCCTCATATTTATGATGAACCAAGACAAATGCTCAGTTATTGGTGAGCGAATGCATTGAAGATTTTACAACTATTAAATGGAAACAATTTGTTTAAATACATATTAAACAGTGAATAGGTTAGTTTCTGATTAAATCTTTAAGTCGAATGTAAGATGAAAATTTAAATATATCAAGCGGTGTTTCAAATCTTCCATTTAGATTATTCGAAAAGATTGTATATCAATACCAAAGATATATATATAGATTTAAGTTTAAATTATAACTTAATTTGTAGGTAAATAAGAAAGATGAAAAAATGGGCTGAGAATTATTTAAAATAAATGTGTACAAAATTGACATCATTACAATTTTCTTCTCCAAATTCGAATAAATTTTTTACTAAGAAATACTTCATTTTGAATATAGATTCAAATTCGCATTCAATTTTGTGTAAAGTTTGTTGGTTCTCAAGGACGAGAAAAAATCTTAAAAGAAAAAACTAGAAAAGGAATCATATTTCAGTTAAGATAATACGATGGACCAGCTGCGTGCCATCTCTAAATACTTTTCAACGTTGCTTCCGCCAGATTTAGAAAAGCGTAAGGCAACCCAAAGGGATTACTTTGTAAAACTGAGGTATCTAAATACGAGTATTTTTTTTTATGAATAAAAGCCAGACAGTAGTGATAATACGATGCTACTCAATGAAGAAATGTTTCCTATTTTACACTGAGCAGTTTATTTTTATCCCACTTATTTTTGTTTATATACAAATAAATACACCCAAATGTTTGTTCACTACTTATCGATTTTATGAATATTTATTTCTAAAAGAAAGAGAACCAACAAAATAAAAGAACCATTGTTTTTCGGAATACATTCTTCCTTAAATAATATCGTAATATGATCCGAAAATTGGATCTAAAGCAAACACTGAGAACTAATCTTACCCTACAGCGTACTTTACTGTTCAAACAATTTTTCTTCGAAAAGATGAAACGCTGATAGCAGAGGGGAAGAAAAAATCGTCATTTTCAGTTTTCTTTAAATATTTTTCACTCACCTGAAAAGAGAAAAAAAAGGAGAAAAAATTAAGAAAAGAATCCATTTAATGGAAATGGTAAACAATCTTTCGCTTTCGTCTTAGCGATTTCGATTAAAATGTACCCAAATCGATAGACAGCAGGAATGAAGTGATTGAAGAAAAGAATTTAATCAAAATTATTTAAGAAGCTACGGTTCCGCTTTTTTTTCTATCTAGTAAGATTAAAAGTGAAATTCAATTTATTAAGAATGCAGTAAAACTGCAACGAAATATTGTAACTGACTTTTTAAAAAGATGTACAAATTATTCGTAGACAAAATAAAGTGATTCGATTGATTTGTTGAGTTTAATAATACCAAGTTACGATTAAATTATCTTCATCGTTTTCATTTTATGCGAAGTATGTTTTTGTTATGTTTAAACACGTCGAAAATTAAAAGTTAAAAGAATTTCTAACAATCGGATTTGATTTTGATTTTTCTTTCAAAATGCCATCGTATTTAATTTAAAGTCCATTCAAAAATGTATTTTATTTCCAGACTTAATTTACTTTTTCAAAAAATCTTCGGCTAACTTAAAAACAAAAACTAAAACGAGGAATTATTTTTGCTTTTACAGCGCCAAAGAAAGAAAAAATACTGACTCAGTTTAAAAACAACAAAATTGCCGAGGAAAGAAAGTTTTTGTTACAACAGAAACAAACATTCTATAGTTTATAGAATATATTCTTTTAAAAATTACCTGTATACATTATTTTGTTAATTTTTAACATTTATATATATGATATACAATATTACATTTTTGATTAATAGAATTATTAAAGAATAAGTGAAAAAAAAAGCTTTTGAAATAAATAAATTTCTAACTACAAATTTTCCAATCAGAAATATGTCGTTTCAAGTAAATATTATAAAAAGTAACAATTTATTGAATAATTAGTTGATATGTGAATTAATTTTAGTGCTAGGACTGATATAAAATTAATTTTTGAACACTATTCATTTTTTTTAGATAAAGTAGAACTCTGGCTTTTATTGTTTTAAAATATTTATTAATAAATATTGATATTCTTTTTTTCAAATATAAATAATTTAACCTAATAAAGTTCTCTGCAGTTACTGCAACAAAAATTATTCCCACGAGAATAATTTATATTGTATTTGAAAAAGTTTACTTATTTAGTTTAATAATTTTAAAATAGAAACAAGTAATACATTTTTTAATATAGGAAGAAACTATCTCACCATAGCATTTACTAATAAAATAATTAAAATCTTATTTAGTAAACAATTTCTGCTAAAGTTATGGGACAAAAGTTCATCCTAAGATTTAACTGAACAATTTTTTGAACCAATTCTTCAACTTTTCATTAAAAGAAAACCCTATTTAACTTTATTGTCCATTCTAAACTATTAAATATTGACTATAGAGGGAATGAAAAAAAAGTTTTATTTTGTCAGTTACATCCAACTACAGTTACAAAATAATCGGAGGCTTAAGAAACATTATTTGAGCAAAAGTACATCATATTTAGACAGGAAGCAAAATATCGTATTTTTTACATACACACAATATTTATTGTAAGCAAATACTGATACTGAAATAACATTGGGAAAATAAATTTTGCGTAGTTACGAATAACAATAACATACAATTCAACTAAAACAATACATAAACATTCCACGGGATGAAAATTTTTACAAAAGACACTGTTTTGGCATTTTAATCGATGTAAACAATAAAGAAACTTTTCTCGACTTAGACAGAATTCCATTCCAAATTGATTGATTTGATTATTTATTTATTTATCTGAAGCTACATGAAGACTATAGGCGACAGACCTCGTAGTTTTGAACCTGGGTCAAGTGTCGAGTTGTTAATTCCTTCTACAAATCTTCCCAACACGTCAACATGAGGACTTTGAGTTTCGACAAATTTAACGAGCATTAGCCCTTGTAGTGAGTGAGTGAATATTAACGTCGCGCTATTCAGCTACTCGAGGGCTTTTGGCGACGAACCTCTTAATTTTGAACCATGCTCAAGTGACGAGGACTACACCTGAGCAGGCACCCTACCCTCTCTCCTAACTTCCACACTACACCAACGGAAAGGCGTTTGAGCCTTGACAGGGGCTGCGGTAGCCCAGTGGTTAAGGTATCGGACCATGGCAGGCATGTCATGAGTTCGAGCCCTATACCACTGAAGACCCGCCGTGTAGGGCAGCGATGCACGTTAAATCTGTCGAGAGCTGAAATGTCCTCCCGTTGGTGTGGTGTGGAAGTTAGGAGAGGGGGGTGCCAGCTCAGGTGTCGTCCACGTCACTTGACCATGGTTCAAAATTACGTGGTCCGTCGCCAAAAGCCCTCATGTAGCTGAACAGTGCGACGTTAATATTCACTCACTCACTTGAGCCTTGACAGACTTAACGTGCATCGCACCCCTATACACGGCGAGTCTTCAGCGGCGCTAGACTCTTGAACTCATGACACGCCGATCACAAGCCACCTTGACCAATACGCTACCGCGGCCACTTGTGGTAAGAAGAAGGTGAATTGATAAACAGAAGACGGTGGCCACTTGGATTTAGCGATGTTTATCTCGAAGCCAGAAAGAATTCGGCTCTTCATTACCCCGGCTTCGTTTCATTACTCTAGGAACACCTATCGTTTACATACAGGTGGAATGGCTACTGATTCTGGTCACCAAAAAATTTTCTTCGACTACGGGTCACTAATTCTACACCTTAACCCAGAAGACAAACGTTTGGTATACATATTTTTACTTAAGGTATCCGACTACGTTCGGAACCATGATTTTAAAAAGCTCACAAATGTATAATTTTCATGATATTTAGTGTCACTTAAATTAGAATACATGTATAAAATTGTTTCAAGGACATTATGACAAAAAAAATTATTTAAATACAATATTTTCGCAAAAATTTAACTTAGAATAACCTTTTTTCCAAATGTTCTCCTTTTGTAAAAATGCTTCTATTGTATTAATATTTTGCCTGTATATAGCTCAGACCTCTGTACTGAGGCTCAACTATGATTTTTGAAAAATTCAAATTATTTTCAGTTACAACCATTTAAAATAATTATCGGCGTATTTTCTTAAAATTTCTCCCTTCTGTTTTCGTAAAACATGGATAAACCGACCTCCCAGTTATGTACTTCAAAAACTCTAGTTGAGCCTCTGTACAGAGGTCTGAGCTGAATACAGGCAAAATATTAATACAATAGAAGCATTTTTTACAAAAGGAGAACAGTTGGAAAAAAAGTTATTCTAAGTTAATTTTTTGCCAAAGTATTGTATCTAAATTTTTTTTGTCATAATGTCCTTAAAACAATTTTATACACGTATTCTAATCTAAGTGACACTAAATATCATAAATATTATCTATTTACACGCTTTTGCAAAATCACGGTTCCGAACGTACTCGGATACCTTAAAGAATCTTTGAGCTCACAGGACTCTTAAAGTGCAAATTTTTCAATGTTTTGAAAAAATATATGTTAAAGCATCAATATTTCTGAGTATTTTGGTACCAAAATTGTATTGATACTGTGAAAACTTCCGAAGTTATTGAGAAATAAGCAGTGAAATTTAAACGAAAACCCTATCTCTTTCTTATCATTTTTTGCAAAACAAAAAAAATTTAGCTTCCGCGCAGGATTTCTCCGAAAGTATTTATGATATCACAATTTGAAATTTTATACACATGTTCAAAATAAGGCTCTTCATAACTTACACATCAATTTCCAAAAAAAAAAAATAATAATAATAATTAATTAAAATTCAAATAAAAAAAATTCTATTAATTTTTTTCATAAAATTTCAAAATTTTCGTTATAATTGTATTTAAACGATATTTTTTTCCCTCTAAATTTCTTAAAAAAATAGTATAAATTCAAAATTGAACAATTTTATACCAAGTAAAATTAATTTTGTAAATATTGATCCATGTTGTACTTCAGAATCCTGCGCGGTGTAAAATACCAATTTTCATGTGTTTGAAAAATTGTCCAATTTTTATTTCTTTATAACTTTTTAAATTTATTCTCAAATTCTCTGAAAATTTGAGAAATATTGTAAATATATATGATTATCATGTGGTAAAAATTTCAAATTATTGTTTTGTTTTATTGCTAAGTTACATTGGTTTGAAAAGAAGGATGTTTTTTTCGAGTGCATGGATATCTGTTAAGGGTCCTGTGAGCCTTTGTGTTAGAAAACGAAAAATAATAATTTATAATTTTATCATTTTTAACACATTTCACAAACACTTTTTAATAACATAAATTTATTGTTTCGACAGAGAATTGTTGAGGAGAAAATTCTAAGACACACTTTCCTGACATACATTTAAAAAACTGTCAGAAGAGCGGTGTACTGGGACTTGTAATAAAGCTGCAAAAAATGGCTGCTCAGTAGCAGCCATATTCACTTAAAAGTACTTGGCAAGAATTATCGCCTTCGGCCAGTCTATAAAGCAAGAATTTCGTGGAGTATCATATTTTATGACCTAAAAATGTAAAAGTGTAAAGATAATGAAGTAATATATTGTATTTTTAAAGAATAGTGAGTCGGTAAGTGACGTTTTTTATGATTCGAAGTTTTGAAAATGTTCCGATAATGAAGTATAATTTTTTTCTCCTTCCTTTCAGAAAACTTCTTTTTGTTGTGCTTTTAATCATAAAAAGTACGAAATAAAGTCTTTTCGCAGATAAAGTTTCGGAATGCTTGTAATTTTAACAGTTTCGAAGAGTTCTGTTCTTATTACCCAAAATAAAATAGTTATCTACAGTTTAAAGAAGTCGTTTGAAAGTAAATTCAGTAATCAAATTACTTGATATACAGTGAGATTATAAATATCGAGAATTTTTTCAGAATAATTTAGTATAAGGGTGGTATTTATATTTCAGATTGTTTTGATTGAATAATTTTAATTTAATTGTATTTAAATATGCCGTCAAACTAAAATAAAGATACGCCTAAAAATGAATATAAAGTGATTTAACATGGAAAATAAAGTTTCAAATTTAAATATATTCGATCCATGGACAGTTACTGGTCCGCGGCCCAGGGGTCTAGATCAGGTATGGCGAATCAGTGGTACACGTGCCATTAATGGCACTCGATACAATATTTTGGGCACGCCACCGATCAAAATAGTTTTCATTTTACTCCAAAATAACAAAGTTCACAATGAAGTAATCCTCATGAGGAATCTCATTCACGCTTTTGAGGCTAAACTGCATGTTTTCATAAACGATATTATTACAAGAAACTACTAGTACTTTGCAAACTTGAAAAAAATATCAAAGATTTGACATGTATGAGAAAGCAGACGAAGAAAAAGTTACAGTTTATTTCCGTATAATTGCTTTTTCAATCAAGGAATTTTCAGCAAGATGTTCTCATTTCAAATAAGGAAATGCTCAAATTTATTATGCACCCTCTGATGTGACTTTATTTGATAAACTAAGCTTGTCCCACAGTTCTACTGGTTGGAAATTGAAGAATTTGATATGCAACTGATTTATTATCAGTATAGTTCAATATGGATTCAAAAATGTATTGAAACAAGGAAAAGTTGGAATTGATACATAGTAAAAATGCCAGTAATGAAATTTTGGAAACATGGAATTCGATTCCAGATACATTTAACTGTTTGAAGAAGCTGATTCATGCTATTATAACCACATTTTCATATACCTATGCCTGCGAGTCATTATTTTCAGATATGAATAACATTAAAGCTTCGCTGAGAAACCGTTTGACAGATGACTCCAATTTAGCATGCATTCTATTGTAATAAAAGTAACATCCTACATTCCTATTATAAGTTATTTGTCATCTAATCTGCAACATCAAAAGTCACACTAATGTTACTTTATAATTTGAATTACACGTATAATTAAAACATTTACTACTATACAACGCAAAATGTATTTTTTTCGTAGTGAATAAAGATTGAAATATTTAGAATAAAGTTGTTAATATTTAGTTTTGTTATATTTTCCCAATAATCTCAAGTCAAGTCAACATTATTTGACGGCACGTCTATACCTCATTAAACATTTTACAAAAAAATGGCGCTGATCCATAAAGGTTCGTCACCCCTGGTCTAGACA
>BMAV01008426.1:121812-137851 GCA_019973955.1 Trichonephila inaurata madagascariensis | reverse complement strand
TCGTAAAATTTAATTAAGTATTTGTTATTAATGATTAATTTTATTAATTAATGCTAAGTATTTATTCAATAATTAGTTTTTTACTGTGTTTTGTTCCCGAAAATCGACAAAATCAAAAGGAGCCTGATACAAGATTGGTGAACTTTCAACCCCGGACCCCCCTTGAAAAATTTCTGTGTGCGCTACAGTACAGTTATAATTGGTTTCGTTCTTCAGAGGCTCCCATACCACGCTAATATTTCAATTGTTTAGAATACCGAATACAATAAGCTGTTATAATTAAATAACAAAAAACCAGTATTAGATCTTCATTTCATATATTTTAGCTCAATCGTGTAAGCCACTACTATATATTCCTGTTATTTTAATAGTAATAAAACTGTAAATAATAGAAAGAGAAATAGAAGCAATTTCATTTAAATCAAGTAGCCTATGAATAAACCCAGAGCGAGGATTCACAAGCCCTACAGATTTTCACAAAACGCGATGCTAAGCTTCGAAAGGGTTCCAAAATACACCTGACTAATTCTTTATTCCATTAGAAGTTTCGCGGAAACAGATGGGGCTAGAGGAGCCGTTTTCCGCGAAGATCCCTCAAACGACTCCCTTTCCTTTCCTCAAACGAATCCCCAATCCAATTATCGCATTCTGCAAAAGCTGCGTTACCGAATTAACCTCTGCCCACCCATTGCACCACTTAAAACCATCCCGTACAGCGATTCTTCAACAAAACAAACGCGCCCGCTAAGTCCGATTTATGGCACTTTCATTTGGTAATGGGACGACGTTTTAGACCTCCGCTTTTCCCCGTTGCACAACGAGCTTGGGCTGCGAGGAAAACTGAGAAGAGTCACTTCTTTTTAACCGAGGGGATAGTTGAAAACGCTGTTTTGTTTACTAAAAGCTCTTTACAGAGCCATATCGTAAACTTGTCAATAATAGCAAAGACAAAATACACAGATCTGCTACATTTAGAACAAATGCCAATTAATGTAAGTCAATTAATACTGTGTCCCACTATATGATATTTAAGACACCTTTCATCAATCATCTAAGAATCAAGTTGTATAAGAGAATCTAAGGAGGAAAAAATTGGCTGGCCTATAGGCATCAGCCTAGTCTTACTTGAGGACAAAACGCTCCGTGTGCTTTACAAGTAAAATAATGTTTTCATTCAGTCGTAAAATATTCACTACACACAAATCTAATAGTTCTCAGCCTTAGTTCTTATGTTCCACAAGCTCCTTAACCCTGGCGTAGCTAGTCCTAAGTGGGCCCTGTTTCAAAAATTAAAATTTCAATATGTTGGGACCCCGTATCATTGATACGGCGGCAACCCTTAACCCTCACCCTTAACAAAGAAATGAAGACCCCGAACCTTTTCTTATGATTTGTAAATCGCTATATCTTTTTATTTATATTATATAATAAAAATAATGATAGAGCGAAATAAACCACAATTAACAATTTCAATAAAATATAATTAGTTACACATATCTTATAGTGGGACCCAGCACTAATTGATAGTAATTCTGTATATTTTGCCCCTTCTGTGTTAAGACTATCTTTGCAAAATATACGCGACCTTGAACCAAACGCCGAGTACATTTTCAGACAGAAAAACAACTCAATTTTCATGAAAATTTGCAACGCTGCAATTCATACATTTTTTTACAAAATAGTTTTAAAAATATTCAAGAAACAATAAATTTTTCAATTTAACGTTCAGAAGGATAGTTCGTTTAGTATTACGGTTTAGTAGGAAAAAAATGTGTAATACTTTTTATACCATATTTTAAAAAATGTGTCAACTTGGACACACATAGGTACCATGATAAAATATGTCAAAAGGATAGCGGAGCCAGAAAATAAATAATGTTGGAACACTTTTATAGCTGAAAAAACATTCCAAATTTAGGGTCCTATTTAAAACTATATACGCCAAGTTATACCCTTAAATACTCAATATTTTAAATAACGTTAATATACTATTACAATTACTACGAAAGTAATTTCGAATAAAATTTCAATAATCACAAGGACATGAAATTAATATTACTACACTTAATTGCAAAAGAAAAGAAAAGAAATGAAAATTTTACTTATTCATCACAGGAAAGTAAGGATAAGAACTGATTTTTTTAAATAATCAAAACTTACGTTTAAATACATTCCCCAGGGCACTCAAGTGGCACATGGAAATTTGTCCATGACATTGAATTTGCAAAGGGTGGCAATAATTCAAGAATATTGATTAAATTGCACTGAAAATTGCTGTAACGTTTTCTAGCCCTTTAAAAAGCAATGCTGGAGGAAATTGGGAGTTTCACACGCTTATTTTCTAATTAACGACATAATGAAATTGCGAGCCAAATACCATATAATATAGAATTACCATTAGATGAATGAAACTGATCTGAATTGGCAGCATGACTTACTTCTTCATGATTGTACAAAATTCAGAACAAAATTCTGAGGATAGTTAAATTTAAACCATAGCAATATCAACAATTCACAAATTATTGGAGGAACCGTATTAGAGCTTCCCATCCTTTAACTGGAAATTCGAATACCGGTTCCTAGTAGTTACCCTGATTTTAGTTATGTTTTTATGACAATATCACTCTTTAGCGATTGATTGTAACCAAATTTATTGGCTCCTACCATAAATTTATCCCGACTGTACTAAATTAATTTAAATACTACTGCTCATAACTCAGTGGTGAGCAGTATTTATGATCATTTTAGCATGGTACAGAAAAATAAGTTTTAAAAAAGATGTGATAAATGAGATTTTACAGAAATCTAAGAATGTTCAGGGGAGTGCAAATAGCGTCTCGCCAAGACAGCCAGAAAACCAAACAGACAGAAAATGTTCGCTATATTTGGTTCAACATATATTGTGAGCAAAGTTTTTCTTGCATGAAAATCAACAAGAGTAAATATAAATGCAACAAGGGCGGCTCTAGAGCCGGACAAACCGGATAACTGTTCGGAGCGTCAAATTTTAAGGGCGGCATTTGGATAGAATTTGAAAAATATTTCTTTTTATAAAATATTTAATATTTTGTCTGAAATACTTGTGTGAATTTGGTTTTACATTCAACGTATTTTATTTCCTTATTTTGTACTCTGTATGTTTACATCTGTTTTCTTTTATGTTGCAACTTGAAGGGTTCAAGGCGGGAGTATATGATGAGTCATGAAATTTGATATGTTCACTCATCTTTCACTCATAATTTCCTCCCCATCCCACAGAGGGGTCACAATGGACATTCCTTCCACCCATACGATGTCCGGTGTCAGCTATCCAAAAGAGGACAGGAGTAACAACAGTTTTTGTTAGAGAGCAACAGGAGATGTTTTATTTTAGTCTTGAGTGTAGTTACTATAAGTTAAAATATAAGCTTGTGATCCCCACCATCAGTAGACTCTTTTTCGAAGAAATTGGCCAGCTGAAATGTGGACGATTCCTTATCTTAAATTTTACTCATCTGAAATAATAACAGTAAATCATGCCCTTAATTTCGAATTATTTTGTATTTTTTAAGATTATATATATATATAATCAGTGGCGCACACAAGGAGGTGTCCTAGGGGTCCGGACACCCCTATAGCCCCAGATATTTTTTTCGATTGGTTATAATCCTATGTATATATTACGTAAAATTTAATTATGTATTTGTTATTAATAATTCATTGTATTAATTAATGATAATTATTTATTCAATAATTGATTTTGTATAGTTTTTGTTCCCGAAAATCAACAAAATCAAAAGAATATGTTGCGCGGCGTATTGGAGCATGATAACAGCATTGTAGACTATCGACCTCCAGCCTCCAACTTGAAAAATTCTTGTGTGCGCTACTGATATATATATATTACATATATAATTGTTATGCTGTCTTTCTGTTTGCAAGAATTATTCGTTTTATATGTGTGCATCTATGAAGAATTTATCTTCTTTAAGTATAATTTTTTGCTTTGGCATTTTCCGTCTTTGTCCGCTAGAGTCGGCTAGTTGGATAACATAAATTTGTAGGATGTGATGAGAATTTTAACAAGAAATCTCCCTGCTAATTTTAAAAGAAAATGCAGAAAAGTATGATAAGGTACATTTGTCTCATTGTATTGATTGCAAAATTAAATGTGCTTGCAGATATAGATATGAAATAAGCACATTAAATAAAATGAACAAAACTTGTGCACTGTGTTGCCCAGCATTAGTTGTATATTGTAAACAGACAAGAGACAACTTTCTAAGCGCACTGCTATTCCATTTTGTTTTTTAAAAAGTAGATTCATGTCTGAATTTTACATTTAAACATGAGGAATTTTCCTCCGAGTTATTAGTTCAGATTGCGATGATTTAAAAACGAAATGCAACAATCTCAGCGATTACCTTCAACAAATTGTAATATTTATACCAGTCTGCGAATAAACGTTTCAATTCGGTATCACGGATGATGATGAAATCTAGTTTCATCGAAAAATCCTTCTTCCCGAATTGACTTGACTTCTTTTTCCTCTCAATGGATGGGCTGCAATCTCTCTGGGGGTTTACCACTCCGAGGCAGAACTATAATTCAACCCACCAACAAGGAGGAGATCATGTTACGAAACAACCTCTGAAGAATGCTTAGAGGTTGGTTGGACTTGTAATTAGAAATTGTGAGTGTTGTCTTTTCTACACGCCATGCATTCATTCATTGCTGGAATGGGGACAAATTAAAATGGTGGAAAAGTCAGCAGATGTCCCTTGTCGGTATGAATTGATGTAGGTTAAACCTTATTTAGCTACACCTCTTTCTCTCTAGTTTTATTTAATTTTTATAAGACAACGAAAATACATAGAAAACTTAAACATTTGGAGAATAGCATTGAAATTTATGTTCCATACACAAAGGAAAAAAATTGATCGTATAATTTATCCGTAACCATATAAATGGATATTATATAAAAGATTTTTTTTGTTAGTAATTTATAATTAATAATAATTTGTTTCCAGTGGTGCACACAAGAAGGGGGTCCGGACCCCCCCTCCAAAGCCCTTGATTTTTTTTCCGATTGATTATAATTCTAAGTATATAGAACGTAAAATTTAATTATGTATTTGTTATTTTAATGATTAATTTTATTAATTAATGCTAATTATTTATTCAATAATTAGTTTTTTACTGTGTTTTGTTCCCGAAAATCGACAAATTCAAAAGGAGCATGATACAAAAATGGTGAACTTTCGACCCCGGACCCCCTCCTTGAAAAATTCCTGTGTGCGCTACAGTTTGTTTCGCATGAATATAAATTAAAGAGAATATGCAAATAATAAATGTCTGAGAAATATCTAGCGTTGCTTATAGATTTCTAAATATTCCAATTTTAAGCAGATTTCCTTTTTTCCTATTTAAAAGAAATTTTATACATTCCTGTGTTTTCTTAGAAGTTGCGATTTGTAAAAGCATAAATGATGTTTGGAAACAATGTTTAACTCAATGGCGTAACGTGCACCCGTGCATGCCCAGGATTCTAGGGGTACCCAAAGAGGCTATTTTAAGTTATGGTTTTGGCAATCCTTTGTAAGATCCTGTTTGGGACTCAAAATTTGACTTTCTGGGGGTCCCTAATATTCTCTGTTACGCCACTGTTTTCACTTCTAAAGGAGTAGTAAGACTTTTGGAAGTAATTAAGTAAAGAAAATAATTGAAATTTAATTAATTTTGTTTTATTATTACATGCGTTTTGGTTGATTCTTTGCCATAGATTCAAAGAAATTTTTCGAACAAATTGAAGGAATTATTTAAAAGATTTTATATTTGAAAACTTATAAAAGTCATCAAAAATATGTTATTAATAGAGCTATATCGTATCCTTTTGCCCTAATGGAAACAAGCGAACAGTGCAGTTAGTAAATATCCTATTAAAAAAACCTTAAGCATTACTCCTAGATGATTTGTTATGCATAATATATCTTTTAAAAATTCTTTAAGAAAAATAAAAATACAAAATAAATTTTTAATTATTATGTTACAAATGTACTTGATAAAAATTAGATTGAATCTTTTTTTTAAAAAAAGCTGAATACTAAAGTAAATTAAAACTTATCTCAATCAACGAAATTTGACATCACATAAAAAAATGCACGGAGTGCAAAATATAAACATCTAACGCTTATATTCTATTACTAAAAATTCCCTTCACGTGATATTTTAAACATTTTTTAAATAATAACGTTTCTGAACGCTACTCTCGCATGTTTAACCATTTCAAAAAAATTTTAAGTGTTCAACTTCGGATATTTATTCAAACTAAACCAAACTCTGTGGCGCAACAGCCCATGGAGGCCAAGGCCTATTGTGCCCATCTCAGTATGCGTGACCATTGGGCGCTGAGGTGCATAAGCAGATGCCCCGATCAGGTGGTCAGTATGAAGCGAAATGCCCAGTGTTTAGTACCCAAGCAAACTTGGTATTCATTTATCGACCCACTGAAGGAATGAAAGGCTGCGTCAACCTTGCCCAGCCCGAGGATATTTATTCAAACCCTGCAAGTAAATTTTTGTCTAGTAATTCATACGCTCATGTATTTTATCACTTAAGTAATTTCTTTCTAAATTATGTACAAATTTCTTTATAGCTGAACATTACCAATACATCGATTTCTTAGGCAAACATATTACTGAGGAAATAAGAAATTTATAATAAAAGTTTTAAATAATAATTTACGATAAGAATAAATACTGTAGTAAAAAATTCAGAGCAAAAGGCAATTAATTAAAATTTGAAAGAACATTGGGAAAAAAATCGACTTTTATAACCAGACGATAAAAGATTAACGACTAATTCAAGAGATTCTTTGAAAAGAACCTTTTGAAATACAAACGGGTCTTTTGAAAAAATGCTTCTTTTGTAAGAAATAAAGAAAGAAGTCCTTTATAAATTTAATTTTGTTATAAGAGAAAAAAAAAATTAAAGTAATATTTAATCACGACGAACAAAGGAAATAGTTTTGTGTGATTTAACTTTCAATCGGTGATATCAACATAATTAAAAAACTAAAACACACACATATATAAATATATATATAAAGAAACGAAAACCAAAAATCAATACCATGAATTTCAAATACCTGTCCAATTACAAGAGTGGGCTTATTTTAATACTCAGGATCATAGAAATGGGAGGGGGGGGGACATCTAAACAAAAACATAAAAAAGACAATATATATATGCAAAAAAGAGGAAAAAAAATAATACAATTCTTAAGACCAAACCGTTAATCCTTCCTATTTACGTAGAGGGAAGGGGTTCTAAATTTAATTAATCGCACAGTTAAACAAAATTCTCTGGGCACCAAATTAAAAGTACAATCATGGAAGGCTAAAACCCAATTAGGGCGGAGTAATTGTTTGAGTCCCAAAACAAAGGGGATGCCTTTTGTTTCTTCCCTAGTTATTTTTTTTTTCCACCCTCTTCTGCTGCTGCTGCTTCGATCTCGTCTTAAGGTTCAAAGAAAAAGAGAATTACAACAACAATTTTTTTTTCTTTTTACTTCTATCCTCTCTTCTATCTCTTCCTCCAATCCTCATTTCATTCGTAGGAGGACACTGAGTAATCCTTTTTGATATCTGGGGAGACTTCTCTTACGAACGTAAAAAGTCATTAGAGATAACTTTCCTTTTGGATATTGCGAAGCGTTTTGTTAAGGTTCGGGAGTCGTTATGAAAGAAGTTCTGATTAAAACAGTGATTAGAGAGGTAAGGTTTGTATTTTTAGAACTCTGCTTGTGCTTGTGTCCTTGCCGTCCACCTTGTATCGTCTCCAGAGACAAGCAGATTAATGGTCGGCTGGAATGGAGGACGGATGGAAAGCTTAATTACTGCTTCGATCGTTCGTTACTCGTTAGTGTTCCAAAGAACAGTTTCACTTAATGTTTGTAAAGGTTGTACATCGAAAAAAAGGTACGGGGGATTGTCGATTTTAATTATCACATATCGATATGGTGCGGTGACAGATGTTTGTATTGTCGACATCCTCTTTGTGGTTGGTTCTTAGAGATGTTAATGTTAAAACTAATTAATTTTGTTTTAGAAAAGAAGTGGTAGATGAAGTGGTTTTTTATTTACTCTTTTAAAGGGTTGTAGACTTCAGAAATTTTTTTAAATAATTTGCGGTCAGGATATTGCTATCAATAATTTATTGAGTGCGCGCACGAAACAAATAACTGGTTTGTATTACATAAATATTTTGGATTTAAAATGGATTGCTATTTTTAAATATTCGAAGTGTTGATTTTTTTTAAAAATTTATGTTACATAAAATTTTCATTAAAAACCGTTTTTATTCCAGTTTTATGCTTCCCTCGCTTTCTTTCAAGATTTTATGTAAAAAATTAGAATGAATTTTCGATGCTGAATGGAGTAGTTATTCTCCTGGAAGAGAAATGTACATTCCCCGAAATATTACCATATATGTGAGAGAACAGCATCTTTCAGAATGCCTCCATACACCTCAGAATATATGTTTCCAAACACAGGAACTAAGGATTCCATGCATGAAAAACACCCCTATACTAACTATGACAAACTTTACCGTCTGTACAATGCAGGCACTTAAGAAGCAATTGCTGGGTATTCGCGAAACCCAGATGTGTCTATCGGACTGCCTTAATGTAAAACGAGATTCATCACACCAAAGAACTTTTTCCCACAAGTCCACTGTCCAATGACGGTGAGATTGGCACCATTGTAACGACGCTTCGCATTCTGAGGAATGATGTTCGACTTGAGAGCGAATATATAGAATCCCAAGTTTGTTAACTATCGATCAACAATCCTGCTGCCAGCACAAACACCAAATTAAATTTTGGACTCCTGAGGGATTTCAACCAACGAGGACTTGCGATTTTCTTTCACTACCCTTTTCAGTGTTCTACATCTGCGTTCACAATTTTTCGGCCCGCCACTTCGTCGAGACAGTAAAGCCTCTATGTTTCCACTTGGCATTAACTTTTTTGGTTTCTGTAGAATGTTCGAAATTTCCTGAACTGACTTTTCATACAGGGGACATCTAAGTATCAAGCCACGATCAAAGTAACTAAGCTCTTTTGATTTATTCATGGTCTCACAGATGCATAAATGTCTTCAGTGCCGATTTAAGCGCATTTCAGGCCCTGGGTGCAGAAGACCTACAGGACTCCTTGGCACTGGATGATCGAAATTTATAACCAGAAAATCTGGTTAGCTCAAGCTTATCCGGGCCCTTCTGGGCCCCCACCCTAAGCGCCCAATGGATAAACCGGAACTGAATGTCTTGACGAACCACTAACAACATTTTTATAGTTTCTAGTTAGGTATCACAGCATCAAATTACCTCACTTCCAAAATCCATTTCTTCGAGGAGGGAGGGAAATCCAGATATTTTTTGGCCAGATAGTGTATGACATTATAACAATTCCTACACAGTACATCTATTATCTCTACAGTAGGTCCATTATCCTTTTAGTATAGAGATAAAACAACGAGATTATTTCTGAATATTCAGTTTTGAAATCAAATAATGTTAAAGCTTCATAATGCTATTTTTGGCATATAAATCAAACAAAATTATCCCAAAAGCATCCATCTCACTATGCTTTGTCATTTCAACAACATATAAAACAATAGATTCCTCGGCTCTTTTAGAATTATCTAGACTCCTCTATACTTTCAAAAAAAAAATAATAACAATTCCTACTTCTTACATCAAAATCTAGTACAATTAATCTTTGTTACATTTCATCCCTCAAAGAGCCGAATACAGAGCAGGAATTGGAAATCTTTAAGACTTGAAAAGCCCTTTAAATTTTATTCCGATACCCCTGTAAATACCGATTCCTAACCTGTTCAATTACTTCGATCAAACACACAACTAGTAGCGTTCTCAAAACACAAAAGCCTTCACCATTCGACAACAAACTCGCAAGTCCGGACCATTCCTCAGACCCGAACAAACAATAGCACAGGGGATAACAAAGCTAATCGGAAACCGATTTCCTGGGCCATACCTCAAAACAAACACTTCCCTGCTCATCCCCCCTGACGGAGCGAGATCTTAATTAGCAAACAAAGCCCCGATCGCTACTAAATTAAACAACCAAAGTGTTTCAAAAAGCGCGCGAAGCCAGACAAAGGGTCTTTCATAATTTACAAAATGGATGTTGCCCTCCAATTATGAAAAGTGCCCGGAGATGCAAATTACGTTTCAATTATGTATGGTGCTAAAAGGGCGTGACTCTACCTTAATAACGCACGAAGGATGCACGACAGAGTGCCTCACTTAATTATGTAATTACAGCCTGCAGAGGCTTAACTAACCCAGCTCTGTCTGCGTTGCCGCCTCTTCACTAGGGTGATAGTTAGAGGGGAAACACTGTCTGTAGACCCACAACTGGATAATTCGATCGGTGGAATGCGATGATAAAGGGGACCCTCGATTATTTGATTTATAGTCAAGATAGGATGGGTGTTTATTCCGTGAAATTTTTTTTTATCCATAGACGCAACACGCGTGAGGATCGTAAAGGTCAAAATCTTCATTAAATATCTTAATAGGATAATGACCTTTATGGAAGGGTGTGATGACTTCAATTAAAGAAATTTTTCAGTCTTAAGATAGGTAAGAATGAAAACTGGAGAAATCTAGTATATTTAGGTCACGTTCGCTTGGAAAATTAATATGATTTGCTTAATTGTCGACTCATTAGAGCTTCTTAAGGTTGCTTAAGCTTTATAGGGGTCTAAATGTTTAAAGGGATTCACGGCCCCAAGGTGTCCAAATGATCTACTTTTGTACCTGTCAATTTAATTGACAGTGATGCTCGTAAATAAGGTTGACTGCCCCCATGATTCTTTAGCAATCTTTTTCTGCTTTCGATTCTTCTTTTTTGTCATACCACATAATCCACTTTCCTATGTTTAAAATTAAGTCCTCATCCAAAGGGACGCCCCCTGTAACAGGTTCAAGCTTCCTCTTTCCAAATATAGTCATGTAGTGAAGCTATTTCACATTAAAATTTGTCCGAACTCTTTGTTTCCACGTTAATGATCACATGGATTAAAAGATTAGAGTGCTAATTCACATGTTGACCTCGTCCTTGATTGTAATTCAAAACTATGGGCTCAATTCATGAAGTCACATGATAAAAACAAACACGTGTTTTCCATTGAATTCAAAACAAACATTAAACTAATTGTACTTGTTGTTCTATTTGTAAAACTCAGATAAAATTTCCAATTTCGTATTTGGGTAAAGATGTTTAGATGTTAGGGGAAAAAAATTACTTCAAAAAGAATTTTTTAAATTAGAAAAAAATCATATTTTTATGTTAATACTTTTAAATAAAATGCATTTTATTTACATTTTTATCGTGTGACTATGACGTCGCATGGGTTTTTGAATTGATTGGCTAGAATCACGTGGCTTTCACTATCATGTGACTATGACGTCACATGAATTGAGCCCATTGAGAGCATTGTCTATGGAATGGAGATAAAAGGTTGGAAACGCTCACTAACCAATGGGATAAGTCAGTAGTGCACACAGGAATTTTTCAAGGGGAGGGGGGTCCGGAGTCAAAAGTTCACCATTCTAATATCATGCTCCTTTTGATTTTGTTGATTTTAGGGAACAAAACACAGTAAAAAACTAATTATTGAATAAATAATTAGCATTAATTAATAAAATTAATCATTAATAACAAATACTTAATTAAATTTTACGTACTATATACTTAGAATTATAATCAATTGGAAAAAAATCAAGGGCTTTGGGGGAAGGGGGCTCCGGGCCCCCCCGCCCCCCCCCCCCTTGTGTGCGCTACTGGGATAAGTTCATGAAGGTCACATGATACATCTAATCAAGTGATTTTCGCTGAATTCAAAGCTGATATGAGATTTGTGCTTGCAAAAATCTAGAAACAACTTCAAATTTAATAAATGGATAAAAATGTCTAAATATAAAAGTTCTTCAGAAAATTTTAAAAATAAGGTTTTTTTATTAAGATCAATTTGCTTACCTATGTACATTATTTTTGTTAACAGAAATATGTACTATTTAAAATAAAGTTTCTGTAAAAAGCGAAAGTTGGCAACAGTGAGACTAATAAACTGATTGGCTGAAAACACGTGATCGCATTTATCATGGGACTGTGTGACGTCACATTAATTTAATCCACTCACGAGAATGTAAGAGAGGCAGAATGCATTTCTCTCTCAAAAAACTTTTATGAAAAAAAATGGTTTAAAACTGTTTGAATGAAATATTAATAAACATCAGCTTCTCTCATAAAAAACAAATTCAAATATCTTTATTTAATTTTATTCTAACATTTAATTTTACATTAATAAAATTTTAGTGTCTGTAAAAATAATTCATCTTGATGTACAACAAAAATAATTTCTTTACATACAACTTGGCTTAGATATTCTATTAAGATCGTCAAAACCGCGTTAAACTTTCACAATCACAGTTGTATTTCATTTTTATAATCAGTAATTTAATTTGGAATTAGAAACAAAAAAAAAATATTTTGAAAAAAAGAGAAATAAAAATAACAAAAGATAGCGGCAAAACAATTTTTGAAGAAAATTTCATCATCAAATCAAAAGCAAACACACACAAAAAATTATTAAAACCAAAATAAAAATTCGATTAGAAAAATGGAGTGGGTGGGAAAGAGTTAAATACTTCCGAATTATTTTTCTAGAGGTGATAATTTAACTTTCAAGCTGAGCAGTTAATGTTTATGTTAGGAAAATAGCCGGAGGTATTTCACGTGAATAGTTCAACATGTTTTTTTTCTAAAAAAATAATTTCATTAATTAATTAATGAAGCATTTCAAAAGTTCTAACAAAATTTTCAAATTCTGTTTTTTGCAGAAAAGAAAATAAAGTTAATTTCATAAATTAATTTTTATATTATTATTAAAAACATTTTCCGCATATCTGTACTTTTTTTCTACCACTTCCTTCCGCTTCGGTTAATGCTTTAACAAGTTTAATTTATTTTTTATTGAAAGAAGTTTTTTTTAGTTATTTTGATCGTTATTTTTAGTTTCAAAATTATGAAAATACGTAAATGGTGTCAAAAAGTCTCTTTAAACGTTTAAAGATTCAATTCAAAGACAAGGATATTTCTGGAATTTGAAAGAAAGGCTTATTAAAGTTGGCTTTTCTACGAATTAAATATCATCTAAAGTTAGAGGGAGAATAACGCTATCAAGACTTGATGATCACGTGATAAAGATGGTCACCAGACAAGACAATTATTTTTTAATTGATTGTAATTCTTATATTTTATTAAAATGAGCTTCATAAGAACATATTCATTGGATGAAAGTGATCTAATTAGCTGAATTATAAAAAAGTATTTGAAAATTTTTCTTTGAATATTATATACATGTTGTGGCAAAACGTTCCTCATATTCTTGATAATCCCTAGGAAAAGGAATTTGAAGCTTATCTTGCCTATCCCATGGCGAAATTCAAACAGTTAAGAAAGAAATAATTAATTATTTCGTTTGGCTCAGTGGCAACGATAATTTTAGTACCGATTTATTTTTATTCCATCGATTACTGTAAGTAAAGTTATCGTCTGAATTTATATTTGTTGTTCTAGTAGTTATTCTATATGTTTTGTGTTTTGGTTTGTTAACAAAGTGACGGAAGAAAAATTTATAGTATTTATATACATTTGAAATTAAAAAACACATACCTCTTGGAATAAAGAAACTTAGTACACAAGTACTTAATTCTTAATTTAGGTACGTACGTATTATCGCAACCGTATTGGCGACATTATATGAAACGAAGCTCATGGTTGCCAATTCAACGCGTATGACATGCTAAATCTTGGTGGCCAACTTGGCGAGTTATCTTGATTGTTAGCATTATTGCTATAGTTCGTAAGCACCGGAAATGATTATGTAGAGAAAGGAAGGAACCTTCAAGGTTGTTATATAACAGAATTATCTTTTATAATAATTATTGTGTTTTTTTCATTTTGGTACTTAAGTATTATCGCAACCTATTGGCGATATTATACGAAACGAAGCACATGGTTGCCAATTCATCGTGTACGACACATAGGAAATCTGGGTAGTCAACTTGGCGAGTTATTAAAAGAGTTGACAATTGTTGCGATAATACTTACATAAGTACGGGTCTTTATTTTACGGATGAGCCTCGACTCAAAAATGAACTAAAAAAAGATTGATCACGTTTTAGTGCATACCTTTATTTATCGCCAATTTGGCGAATTATTGGCTAGATATATAAAAAAAAAAAAAAAAAGTGGCTTAGGTACCATTTGGTGCTATTTTTTTCTCCGTCGCCAAAGGTAAAGATTAAACCTAGATTTTATCAAAAATAATAAGTAATGATAAAAAAAATTTTTCTCAGATAAAAAAAAAATGCTCCACTACATAAAATGTGATAACTACTTGAATAAAAATTATGCCCCCTCCCCACCAAAAAAAAAAAAAAAAAACAATTCCGGGGCTTAAAATAGTTCTCATTATGTTGAAACCACGGTGTAAATTTTCCTCTTCGTTGGCCAGCAATTAATCATCATGAATCCAAATACAGAAAGTGTCAAAATAGCTTAACAACACAAATTAAAGTTTTGAAAACTCCAGCGTGGCTGATTGCACGGGACTGCTTTCTTTTTAATGAAAACGAAAGCCATTAACTTTTCCTTCAATTAACCCTTCGTAATTAAAAGGAGTCAGGAGAAATGGGAATTTGGAACTACAATCGCACCTCAAATAACTTATTCGAAAAGTTTGTGTTTAATTAAAAAACATAATGAACCGTATTGAGTCAAGAGAGATTTTTGGAGAAAACGCATTTATAATTCAAATCATTCCTTTTCAAAGTTTTTCGTTTTCATTAAAATTTATCATTTATCGAGCACCTCCTACAATAAGTAACTGATACTTCTGTCGGGGACACGTTTTATTTTATTCATTGAAAACAATTTGGAATCACTTTTGGGATTCTTTTTTTCGTTATTATTCTCTTTTTTTTATGTAGTATTTTTCAATTTTAGCGAGGGCATTAATGTTGCTACGAGTTTTGGTGGAATGAGAAAGAAATGTAAATTATTCTGATAATGAAGTATATTTTTACGGTTTTTGTTTGTTTGATAGAATGTATTAAATGATTTTGATTCCCCGAACACTAACAGGGAAAATAATTATCAAAATAAAATAGGAAATGAGATATCCCCCACATTTTTCATTGGGATTGTGTTTGCTTTGGTGTAATTACTTTGCTTTGTCATTTATTTTAAATTTAAGAGCATTTATTATTTTTATATGTTTGTTCAAATATTAGCATGGGATAATATATAAAATATCATAACTCCTGCAAGCAGAATTTGAGAATATTTTGCAAATAATGTGAACACGTGGAACTTGAATACTTAAGAAAATAAATAAACGAGATTCGAAGAAAAATCCTTAAAAACAATTTTATTCAGAATTTAATTTTATAAAAATACGGTTTAATTCATGAATCAATAAATTTCGAAATATGTATCTTTATAACAAAGAAAAATGTCAGTACTTTTCTGTTTTGCCGGCGCAGGCGATAAAGTTGCCAAAAATGATACAACTGACGCCAAACGGAATATTC
Organism: Trichonephila inaurata madagascariensis; assembly: GCA_019973955.1. Classification (NCBI taxonomy): domain Eukaryota; kingdom Metazoa; phylum Arthropoda; class Arachnida; order Araneae; family Nephilidae; genus Trichonephila; species Trichonephila inaurata. The sequence continues at coordinate 122,180 of BMAV01008426.1, read as the reverse complement.
TCGCTGGTAACGTTTTGCCAGCACATTGTAAAAACAAAGCGCGGTCTTTTCTTATCAGTAACGTTTTTTTCATAATGTATAAAATACTGATGAAAAACCAAACATTTATTAACATTTTTTTATGTGTATATTGTGTGTTGTCGTTAATAAAGTCTGCTTGGCGGAATTTAAACCGGCGAAACGGAAAAGTACCGAAGTTTTTAAATAATTATTAATTCAAACTATGATGAAGTATCTTGTGAAGCTTTGAGCAAATGGCTGTACTTAAAATAAATTTTTCTGCTTGAATCAGATTTATTATATATATACACAAAATATTTAAAAAATACGAACAAATAATAAGTTATTAAATATTTTATGGTACTTAC
>BMAV01008426.1:101316-111431 GCA_019973955.1 Trichonephila inaurata madagascariensis | reverse complement strand
TTTTTTTAAGATTTGCGAAATATTTCAATTTAATATTTTAAACATATAAATAAACACATTTTAATACAGTTTCCCCTATTTATTCAAGATTAAACCCATTATTTAAGTTAATTCCTACAATGCTATGAGATTATATATTATTATAATACAGACAACGATAAAGCTTCGACTAAGATTGAATGAGTAATTTCTGAATGTGTGTGTCGCACATAAATATTCATTAATATAAATTCCCAATTATTCTCATCATGATACATACTTGATATTATAGATGGTATCAATGTGATAAATACACATTACAAATTTACTAAGCAACGTATGCTACTCTCATTTGTTATTAATAAGTTCGACTATAAAATATATCAAGTTAAATTGTTCTCAGCATTACAACTTGTAATTATTTAATTACAACTAAATTCATATAATTCAATAACAAAACACTTTTCTGTATTATAGAAATAAAAAGTTTTAGTGAAAAGCTTCGAAAAAAATTTAATTCCATTACCTCCATGTCACAATAATTGATTTAAAACTTGTGACGGATTCCATCCAAGACTCTTCTTTTATAGTGGTTTGAGTTTAAAACTGCCTTCGGTAGAGAGAACTTCATTTTATGCTAATTTGAGTGCTATTTAAACCCTGGCAATGGGTGTGTTAGAGTTAGTCCTTTCGCTATCATTCGAGTTTAAAGAATTGCCTTGCGGAAGAAAGAGAGAAGAAGTTTTAAATTGGAATATAGCCTGCCTAGGAGAGATCAATCAAACGCTCTACTATCGGATCAAAATTAGATAAATGTTTAAGATATCCGACTACGTTCGGAACCGTGATTTTAAAAAAGTGCATAAATGGATAATTATCATGATATTTAATGTCACCTAGATTAGAATACATGTATAAAATTGTTTTAAGGACATTTTGACAAAAAAAAATATTTAAATACAATATTTTGGCAAAAAATTAAACTTTTTCAAAATGTTCTCCTTTTATAAAAAATGCTTCTAAAATAATAATATTTTTTGCTATATAAAGTAAAGACTTCTCCAGATAGTCTGAACTAGGATTTTTGAAAAATTCACATTATTTTCAGAAATACCATCAATTGAAATAATTATCGGTGTTTTTTTTCTTAAAATTTCTCCCTTCTGTTGTCGTAAAATATGGATAAATCCACTTCTAAGTTATATATTTCAAAAATTCTAGTTGAGCCTCTGTACAGAGGTCTGAGCAGGCACAATATTATTATAATAGAAGCATTTTTCACAAAAGGAGAATATTTTGAAAATGGGCCATTTCTATGTTCATTTTCTGTCAAATTATTATACTTAAATAATTTTTCATTGTAATACTATTCTTAAAACCATTTTATAAACATTTTCTAATCTAAGTGACACTAAATATTATAAATATTATCCATTTATACACTTTTGCAAAATCACGATTACGTCTGAAATAAAAGGAATTATTTTTATAACAATGTTTGATGATTCGGTGTCCCAAACACTACGCCTGCAACCTCCGAGTTGCGGCAAACTTACTTCATTAATATAACTTTTAATATTTAAAGATAATTGTTAATTCAAAGGATTTTTTCCATAGGATTTTTCGGAACGAGATGAAATAAACAACAAACTACATCCTTACATACCCATTACCATTGTATTTAAATATGTCGCAGGGAAATGATGGAATTAGGAATCTCATCAAATCTATAAGTGAGATGATCACTTGACGGTAGATGTTAACAAAGTCTCTTCAAGGTCAAATTTCCCTGATAAAAGTAAGGGATTTGAAAGAATTCCTGAGCTGTTTCAGTGAAATGATGAAATAATACTGTCAAGAGTTTAAAAAGTGTTTATTTAACAAATAGGGTGCATTATTAAACGTAGAATTAAGTAATACAACAATAGTCAATGAAATACAAATTATTTATTTGAAACTAATTAACAAATAATATTTTTTGACGTATAACATATTTCCTCTCGGTTGCTTACGCACTAAAATATCAATCCTTATATGTTAATCCTATGATATCATTTTTTTTAAAGATATGGGGTTGATATTCAGGGGATCGATAGTACTACCTGTATGGTTAGGAAGTACAAGGACTCGAACCCCAGATGTCTTCACCCCCACCCTGTATAGCATTTTGCCAATGCAAATTCTGACTAGTTCATTTCATCATTTCACTGAACCAGTTCAGGGATTTGATAGAATCACTTACTTTCATCAGGGAAATGACCTTGAAGAGACGTTATTTTACCATCTTTCGTCAATTGATCATCTCCCTTGGGGATTTGATAAAATTCAAAATTTCGCCATTTTTCTGCGACATATATACATTAAAAAACGATGCATCTCATGTTTTACACCTTGTTGATCGTAACCAACAACTACTTGTACCATATAATTATCAAAACTTTAAAGATATTAGATAGATACCGTCAAGAGGAGGAAAAAAAGAAGATAAAACGTAGAAATTTTTTTGTTCATGTCTGTACTTAAAAAACATTTAAGAAAATCATTCATGAAAAAATGATGATAGCACTAAACTTTTATCTCTAAAAAGACGACAACTACGACGTTTACAATATTATGTGATAATAACTGTTTACTTACCACTTTTTATCACATACGCGTCTCAAACATATCAAAACCGATTTAATACAGAATAATTTGGTTTTTATGTCCAACAGTTTCGCAAACTATTCAAAACTTCTCCCAAGGGAGTTGATTCGCTTTAATTGAAAAAATACTACAACACCGGAACACATATGTTTTTTTTTTCAATTCCTGCTATTCGCTCACTATATCTATATATTTATTTATTTATCTTGGTGGAATTTCCAATCGTTAATAATAATATACATTTTAAAGCGCTCAATTGAGCTGAAATTTTATACACATGATTATTTTGGATGACAATACAATATATAATTTAATTATAATTAATAAAAATTAATTGATTAAAACTAATTATTTAAAGAATTACAAACACACTACACAGCCACGTTGACATCATGTTTGGCGACTTAGCGATCCTTTTGGCGACTAGTGTCAAAGCTTGAACTTGAACTTTTTTTCTCACGTTTTAAAGCATCAGTTGAACTGAAATTTTATATGCACGATTGTTTTGGATGACAATACATTACTTTAATGATAATTAATAAAAATTAATTACCACTTAATGTTGTGATTATGTCATTTGTATAAACATATGTATATTAATTGTAACTATTTAATAAAAAGTAGCTAAAATATAAAAATCTTCTTTGTTGATCTAAGTAGGAATTGACTTAATTTTTTTTTATATTACTTGCTTATAATACACGCACAAATTTTTAATAATTTCAAAAGATAATATTATTGAAGGAATGGACCCCTAAATAAGTCCAGAACATTCGAATCGGTATCTTTCTCATTTCTTTCAACATTAAAGAATGAACCTTTTAATTTTATAACAACATACAATGTGAGATCCGATATCTTATTTTAATCAACTTAAGTAGTTTACCAGATAGCAGGAAACCAGACATTTGAAGAAGACGAAATAAAAGCTGAACACTTCATTTTATTTTATTTATTAATTTACAGACTTAGTATGAGAAATAGGTAAACATGGGCTGGGGTAATAACAGACGCAGGAAACAAATGGAAATAGCAACCAAGAACTCGAGAGTTTCTAATTTCCTAAATCTGCAGTCTTTATTATTTACATTAAATCAACGTCAGTTACAACGATGGTCGGGAACTAAAATATTTAACTCCAATAATTAGTGCAATTACACTTCCTAACTAAATTTAAATTCGTTATTATTTACGTTAAATCAAGTTACAACGATGGTCTGCACTAAAATATTTAATTCTAATAATAAGTGCAATTACACTTCCTAACTAGCAGCATTAATTTTGCGAGGTTCACTCTAGTTAATATTCTTTTATAAACTTCATTTGTATGTAACGGAATCTTTGAACTCAATGTTCACCCACTTTAAAAGGTCAGATTAATTCGAAATTTTGCTCACTTGTCCAGGACCGATGACAAAACAATAGTTTAATAATTTTGTTCCATTGTCCTGATCAGGATTGACGATTTCCCATTTTCAGATTTGGGGACTAATTTCGGTTTTGGCGACAAAAGATTAAGTTTGTGAAAAGATTTAAGTGTTTTTTAGTTTTTTAAACTATAATTTATTTTTAATTTATCATCTGGAATATTTGTATTTTGTTGAATCGATTTTACTTTTGAGTGAGCCGAAAAAGTGAAACAGAATCTTGTTTTGGGCACTTGGAATTTCGTAAAGAAACACCACCGGATTCTACAAACTCTCCTCTAAAATGCGTCTGAGAACGACATTATATACTAAAATGAATTTCACTTCCCTTCCCAATACAAGTGTATAAGAAGAAAAAAAACAAGTAATATAAAAAAATAGTTTTCAAGTCAATACTTACTTAGATCAACAACGAAAAATTTTATTTTAGCTACTTTTTATTAAATAGTACAATTAATATAAATATGTATATACATAGGACAGAATCACAACATTAAGTGGTAATTAGTTTTTTTTGATTATCATTAAAGTATCGTATTGTCCTTTTAATTTCAGTCCAACTGAATGCTTTAACACGAGAGAAAAAAACGTTTTCAATTTTTGACACAAGTCGCCAAAATGGTTGCTAAGTCGCCAACGTGGCTGCATTTGTAATTCTTTAAATAATTAGTTTTAATCAATTAATTTTTATTAATTATAATTAAATTATTGTATTGTCATCCAAAATGATCCTGTATATAAAATTTCAGCTCAATTCAGCGCTTTAAAATGTATTTTATTAACGATAGAAAATTCCACCAAGATAAATAAATAAATATACAAATACATAAATAAATATAGACAGTGCGAGATAATAGAAGAAATTGAAAAAACTTTGCAAAATGATTACACCCTTCTTGGAAAAAGTAGAGTCAATAGAGGAGAATAAAATCTCACAGAATGAATTATATAAAATAAAAGCGAGCGTCAAATCTTGTAATGTAATAAAGATATATTGTAGACAATAACACTACATAAAACATTCTTCAAGAAATTACTTTTCAAGTACATAAACAAATAGGAAAAAAATCATTCCATTTTTAAGAACTTTTCTCAAATAAATCCATCACCTCGTACGTATAACATTACAAGTTCTTTAGATTTGATAACTGCAAACAGTTGTCCCAGTCAATCTTTTTGCAACATCATCCTTTCACTTAATGCCAACGGCGGACTGAAATCACGTTGGCTTCTCATCTGTCTCTTTTAACACCATCACTGATGGAAAATCCGGGTTTCCGAGATGGAATTTCCTGTTACCATAACGACACACGGCAGGAGTTCTTTGGGAGCAAATGGATCGTTTACGCTGTAGCACGTTAAAAGATATCAAGATCGCCCGCGCACAAGTGAAAATCATTTTGAAGCATTTTTGCGCCAAACTCAATTTTCGATGTCGTAGAATGAATGTGTAATGTTCTCAATCAGGTGGTGGAAGTTGGAATGTTTTCTTTACTCACAGTTTTGAAAATGATCGTAGCGAAACTCTCAAATTGAAAAAGGGATGAAGGAGGGAGGGGAGGGTGATGAGAAGAGGAAAAGAAAAGGGATCACGCGCGCGCGTTTTTATATCAAGAATTAAAAAGAATTGCATACTATTTTCACGAAATTCGTCTGAATATCTCCACATTGAAAAATGTTTGAAATTAGAATATATTAAGCATATATGATTAAATAAAACAAATTAAGTACTGTATAAGCTGAGAAGTTTTTGGGCTCTTTTAAAGGAATATATATGAATGCAGTAATTTTGAGAAAAACATACTTAGCATACAGTTTTTTTTTCCCCTTCTAAATTTTCTGTTAGCCAAGCGCTAGCGATTTTTTAAAGCCTTTTTAGGTGTTTTGAATGAACTTTAGATATAAAAGAAACAAAAAGTCATGGCGTAACGTACACCCCACATCGCGGGGGGGGGGGGGGCCACAAGATTCTAGGGCGCCCAAAGGTTATGGTTTTGTAATCCATTGTAAGATCCTACTTGGGGCCCAAAACCTGACTTTGCAGGGGGCCCTATTGTAACGTAATGGAGAATATTAGGGTCACCCTGCAAAGTCGGCTTTTGGGCTCCAAGCCGTACTTGGCATCAGTCAGGCTTTCGGCCCTTTAGTATCCAAGGCCTCCCAGCGATACGGGGGAGTACGTACGTCGCATTCACTTATTCAGATGCCTGAATGCATATATGATCACCCTGAACAGAGTTTTTCATCTAAGGCCTGAAACATTGATCGACGATCACATGCCATATACAAATTTACCTTCCCGCTTGTTTTCAGGGGGAAAAAAAATGGTTCAGGAAGTATGATAAGTGCAGGCAATGTATAAGATTACAAATCAACGGGAAAAAAATGTATTAGCTTCACATAGGGTTACCATAAATAAAGCTACCGTCATCGGCGCCTGTCATTTAAATTTATAACTATTTTAACGGAAATTTTTTTATCCTTTTTATGAATTTGGTAACAAGCGGGCTCTCATTTTCGCCCTCATGGAGACATATTTAAAAATACAGGAATTTTTTGAACATTTAACAAAGAAAATAAATCATATCATGAATCACAGTCTCAGTCAGAACAATTTCTCTCAAATGTTTGAAAATCGCTTTATTAAGAGACGTAAAAAAATAAATCTCAAGGAATAAAAAAACCATCGATCAGTGATCACTATTTTTTGTTTCATGAAAACCGATGTTGAAATATGCTCTATATTTGAAATGAATTATTTTTATGAATAAAACGAAAAACTAGGTACTCGAAACAAAAAGTAAAAAGTTTTTTACTACAAAATGAACTTATTGGATATTAATAATAAATAATTTGAGAGATTTAGGAAAAAATATTACAGCATTCATTGTGGTTGAAGCTGTAAAGAAAATAAAGGACATACGTCGAACTTCAAAGAAAATGTTAATGAAGTAAATTCTAACACAGCACGGCAGTTAAAAAGTTACATTATAATTCTTTTATTAAGATACTACTAATAAACAACTCAAAAATTTGATTTAATTCTTAAAAAAGAACTTCAAATTTTTATACATTTCTATTCATTTTTTTCTAAAGAAAAAAAGGTACTTAAAATAAGTATTACATTTTTAAACATAAATTTTTTTACATTAATAATTAATATCTAATTATTATCAAAATTAATATTCATCAGTATAATAGTCTACTTTCATTTGCAATTAACAAACGACTCAGAAGTTGTAGTATAAGACACTAATAAAAACCAATTCTTTCAAGAGACAATATTTTTTCTTAGGAGAATCTTTTTAAACATTTGTCTGCATTATTAGCCCACCAAAATCTTTTTCGCAAGTCATAACAATGACAATTTTTTATGTGTGCGGTGGCCCGTCTTTAACGACTTTTACTAACGAGGCATTAAAAAAAAGAGAAAAGAAGTGAAAAGGGATCCATAAATGTTGAATCTTACTTCTAATAAAGAAATTGAAGTGTTAAATTAGAACCCAAACGCGAAAAGACGCCATTGAAATAACAATAAAAAAAAGAACACAGAATGTGAAAAAAAATTACAAATTCCATTGCATTCTTTTTTTCTTTCCTTTTTTCTTCACTTCATATCAACTAACGCACACACACCTTTCATAAAAATGGTCCATTTTTATCTATGTCCAGAATGACATCGTTCAGGGGAAAAAAGAAAAAGGGGGAAAGAAGAAAGTGGGTTTGAAATTCTCGAGGAAGTGCCTGAAGAAGCACAGATCTTCCTTGGCGCGATTATTTCAACCACTTCGAGCGATTGGCGAGTGACTCGCCTCATTTGGCGTAGTTCCAAATCTTGTCTCGATCAATGAACGGAGTGCCGTGCCGTTTCTGCGTCAGCAATTTTATTATTATTATTATTTTTTTTTTGAAATCATCCTTTTTCCTAAGCAGTGAGACACGTGTTTTTTAGCGCAGTCTATTATTATTCTTTCCAATGTGCAGATAAATTCCTGCACGTTCTGTTGGGTTGAGTTGTAATATTTTTACTTTTTTTTTTATCTCGTAAAAAGGCAGTTGATGAGCAGTGATATAATCTTGACAATCTCGGAATTAAAATTTATTAGGATGACATGGCGAAATAGATTTCCACACAGTAGAGTAAGAGCGTAAAATAAACGATCGCAGATGTCTTTTTTTTAGCAGGCCAGAAATAGCGCAGTAATCAATCAGAATGTATCACAAATCAGATTTTAAATTTCATTTAAAATTTGTTAAAACAAATATTACATTGTTCGGATACTCAAAAAAAAAAATTGCTAAAAAACCCCATTTTTTAATGAAAAAATGGCATACACACACACAGTAATTCAATATAAAACTCTTCAGACTGTCTTAAGCATAATTTTGAGTATTTAGTATGGATATTTATGAAGGATAATTTGTCAAACAAGATTAAAATTTGCGTGTACTTCTGATGAACGGACAAATTATATTTTTTTCCTTTTCTGCCAATGATGATCAGGGTTCAGACTCGATTTCAGGCCAGGTAGTCGGGCCTGAATTCGACGTTTCACCGAAAAATCTAGTGGTCTCGGTAGTCCAGTGGTCATGGTCACGAATTCGCGGGTGGCATTATTTTTATCGAGTTTAGGGGGAGGGGTTCCAGGTCAAGTGTCTTCCACGTAACATGACCAACAGCCTTTGTGTAGCTTCAAAATCAGGGCCGTATCAATGATACGGGGTACCAAAGTTATAGGAGCCTCAACAGATGTAATATTTCGTCACTTCCAAATAGGTTTTATTGATGTGATTATTATAGAATTTCCAAAAAAAAGGCCGACAAAAACTAGATACAGGGCCCACTCAGGACTAGCTACGCCAGTGTTCCAAATGCAACGTTAATAAAACAACCAATCAACTAGAAAATATTTTCAGATAATTTACTAACATATTTTCACAATAATAATAATAATAATAAAAAACGATGACAACAGAAAATCCCAGTTTTTACAACTGTCCTTTACGCATATAATTTCATTATTAATCTAAAAATCCCAATAGGCAATTGAATATGGTTAGAGTTTTGAGTCAGTGATGATTGAAAGTCCACCATCTACTAAATATAATCTTACGAAATGTTGAAAGCTTCTGTCTATTGGTCATGGTTGCTAATTTGGCAGCAAAAGTAACAATACAAGTGTCTTGTAACAATACATTGTTTCAAGATCGTAGTTCAAAATTATAAGATTCATCAGCAACATCCTTTGAATATAGTTCTAGACTGACATTAGTAGAGCATTTGGTTCATAATTATTCAATTCGTTCCCATAACCATTGTGTAACTGTTGCATGGCATTATTTAGATGGTTCTAAATTCAAAATCTTTATCGTCGCGTTGCGGATATAGTATGTCATTATCAGTGGCGTAGCGAACACCCCAATAACCCCGGTATCTTGGGGGGGGCAGGTTCCTAGGGGGCCCAAAGCTTGATGTTGTGTTTTTGCAATCCTTTGTAAAATCCGGCTTGGGGTTTAAAAATTGACTTCACAGGGAACCCTAATATTCTCCGTTACGCCACTGATCAGTGTACACAATTAAAATAATTTTAAAATCATGAAACTGATGTTTAATCATTTTTCGAAGAACGACGCTCATTTTTTTTATATATTGTATATTTTATGTCAATATTTATATAAAATTGTATCTGACGTGAAATTGACAACTTATATATAAGAGGTTATTAGAATTATACATTACATTGTTGAACAATAAAAATGACGTTTAAAATTTTCAAAAATGTACATTATCATCAGGGGCGTAGCTACCGCCATATCAGCTGTATCAATGATACGGGCCCCCAAGCTTCAGGGGCCCCAACAGATGCAAACAAGATATGTTAAACTATTGAGGGGCTTCAAAAAAGGGCTTCCAAGAATTTTTGATACCGGGCCCACGTAGGACTAGCTATACGCCAGTGATTATCATTCTTAATGAGTTTGTTTAAAAAAATTGCGGTGGTTTTATTTTCAAAAAAATTTCCCGTTATATCTTATGGGAAAAAAAATGCACGTAAAAAGGGA
>BMAV01008426.1:89761-100491 GCA_019973955.1 Trichonephila inaurata madagascariensis | reverse complement strand
CACGGGTCCGGACCCTCCCTTTACTTTTTTTTCTCATTGATTTTAATCCCAAGTATATAGTACGTGAAACGTAATTATTTGTTATTAATAATTTTTTTTATTAATTAATACTGATTATTTATTCAGTAATTTATTTTTTACTGTTTTTTGTTCCCGACAGTCTACAAAATCAAAAAAATATGTTTGGCTGCGTATTGCAGTATGTGATACGAGAATGGTAGATTTTCAACCCTCCCATTTCTTGAAAAATTCTTGTGTGCGCCAACGCCCAGTGTCGTAAGTGTGGTGAGGTAGGTAAAGGTCTACAATATTTATTTTATAACTTATAATAATTACGGAATATATACTTACCTACACAGAACTAAAATAAAAAAAAAACTTACACCTTTGAAAACCGCGTTTAAGGCAAAACGCAAGATACAAACATAATAATAATAGCCTCAAATATAAAAATATGAAATAATGCGTTCGTTATGAAACAATTCAAAATACATAAATAAATAAAGCCTTTTTATCTAAAGTTAGTTTTTGTTGTTATAATCAGCAGAAGACATATATAGTCTGCGTACTTCAACCAATCTTGAATATTTCCCAAAATAATTAACAGCTAAAATCACAACTAACAGCCAAAATCTGCAGGCGGTCACCTCAAAACGTCTTTGTGGTCCACCTGTCGATCGCGATCGACGTAATGCCCACCCCGGTTCAAAATAGGTACAAGAAAAAACATCCAGTACATTTAACAGTTACATTAATATTAAATTTTTTTTAAAAAAAAAAGAAAAAAAAAGAAAACTTCTGTCGAAATTGCAGTGCATTACGAAGAGGAAGCTTGGATCGGACTAAATAAATCAACAGTGCGAGGAGAGAGAGCTGGGGTTATGAAATGTGTTTCAGTGTGTTATTCACGATAAATTATACTCATTCATCAATAATCATTTTTGTGGTTCATATTGCAGAAAAAGAGTTTTACTTTGAATCTAAAATCGTCTAACTAATATTAAATCTTTCTCCATTTTTTCGAAAATTCAGTACATTTGTGGTAATATTAAATTTCGAAATTATTTTTTAAAATTATTTTTCTCCTCATCTCCATACTATAAAATATCTTTTGCGCAAAGATATGTTTTAAAAGTTAGAAGAAGAAAGAAAAAAAAGAACTTTTCGAACCGCCCTAATAAATATTCTTAAGAGTCGAAATAAGTCCGAAAAATAGTTTACAAATACATATTTTTAAACTACTTTTAAAAATATTTTTAAAGATATTTCTAAATTATTTACCCATTACATAATCTTAAAAAATGAAATAAATCTGAAAAATAGTTTTAAAAATATTTTTTTAACTATTTTTATTCTACTAATAAGAAATTTATAGAGAGAATATATAGAAAGATTTATAGAAAGCTTTAGTTTAAACACATGTATTTTGTGATTTGAAATATTTCCTCTGTCCGTACGCTTTTCAATGTTTTACCTCATATAATGTTGAAAGAATATTTGAACTCTTAATATAAAGAGTATAATTCAAAAAGTTCTATTAAAAAAAAGTATTCATAATAACCGTCTTTTAAAAAAAAAGAATGCATAATTGAAGATCTTATTCACACTTTCGAATTCAATCTTTCAACCTCTGGAACACGGGAAGATCGGGGGAAAAAAAGTACATATATTCTCTAGCATTTGTGTTCGAATTCAATTTCGTTTTTCAAATCTCGGAATATATGCAAAAATGCCATGCCTGGTTCCTCGCACACTATCGAAATCATACTAAACAACAGGAAACACATATATTTTATATACTGCATTTCCTATTTCCTTACGATTCAATCTGCTTTTGATTGGCAGTAAATGTGATTGAAAGAAGGGAAGAAGTGTCTGGAAAAAAATAGGATTGGTGAAGAGGGGAAAAAAGGGAAAAATTTTTTCACCATGCAGTGTGTATAGAAACAATCGTCGTTCTTAGAACACGATAAGACATTGCCAGTCCCATAATCCTTCGAACTTTTTTTTGTTTTGTTGTTGAAGAGAGAAAACTTCGTTTTCTCAACACCCGCATCAATACTTCGTGAAAAAGGGTTTTGAATAGATATCCCGAGTTTCTCGTGCTACATTTATTCGATAAGGAAATTGAAATTCACTTCACTTCTTTTTTCTGGTTACTTTTATTTTTACTCGACGGTGTACGGTTGATATTTTGAGCCGATTTTTCAACGAAAGCCGTTTTAACCTACTTCTCTTAGGAATGATAGACTGAAGAGGTTTTGTTCCGTTTTCCTATTTTTTTTTTTTTTTTTGACAGTTTTTTTCTCCTAAACTAAATGTAAGATAGTTTGAGGGTAAGGCTTTTTTTATCCCATTTTTTCTTTTCCTTCTTCGTTTCTTTGATAAAGCGGAAAATAATTCGTTTTTCTATAAATTCGAGACATCGAATTTTACTTTCGTTCTATGAGATTATGATTACCTAGCTTACCTCTGCCAAAATAAGGTGAGAACTATTTATTTATTCGAGATGTTTTTTCATACATGTGTGTAAACAATAAAAAAAATGTCAATCGATGGCGGCAAGAGCCCTATCCAGACGAGTTCATTTTATTACAGGGAGTAACAGAGGTAATCAATTAAAAGAATATCAATAATGACTATTAGATAATTAAAACTAATGTAAATAATTAAGGCAACTTTTATTTCTTTGACTTTTAAAAGGGAATTTTTATTTTTAAGGTTTTAGTATATGGGCAAATGCTTTTAATTGTGTAAGACAACTTGATATATAAGTACGAAGACCGTGTACAACAGTGATTCCCAAAGTGGTCTATATAGACTTATATAGTCGTATAGTCTATATAGACCTATACGGCTTAAAAGGGGTCCACGCCAGCGAAAAAATAATATGGGGTTCCGTGAGGTGTAAATGGGGGTCTATGATTGTGGCTCATTAAAACAATTCGTGACTTTAGTCTTTAAAAAAAATTGAACTAGTGGAAACCTGATTTCACCAATTTAACTGATTTATGTACTAAATTTAGTGAGCTTAATTTGTGGTTATTAGGTGACAGCATAAATTTTACTAAGACAAGGACCGTTTCAGCATATCTTTCCAGAATTAATCTAAAGTATAATACTGGACGTCATGAATTTTCTCAATTTTTCACAAACAATCTGTCAGGACATTTTAACTAAGTTCAACATTTAAATGCCCTATACTCGGATTTTAAAACTAAGTTTGAGATTGCTTTTTTTCATAGTAATACCACAATTGACGATGAATTCATTTAGTCACATTGAAAAAAAAATGTCTTTTTAAAATAGGAACTGATCAGAATAGGTCCTAACGAAGATCTTAAAAAAAAGGTTCAGAAACGGTTGTTAGCAATTTTGGCTTTAAAAAGATATACCTGTTATTTGTCGCGAAATATGGAATATCGTGAGAATGTTTTTAATTGCTTTTCCTAGTGAGAGGGAGTTGAGTGAGTTTTCCAAATCTCAAATAAATAAATAAACTGGACATTTATTAACAAAGAAGTTTAGGGTAAACCTGACTAGATGGAAAATTTGTTATTGTAGCACCAGATTCATCCCTCTAATTTAAAGCATTTGTTTTTTGTTTTGTTATTTTATGCAATAGTTTATTCTACTATTATTTTAATTTAAATGTAATTCATTAACATATACATAAGTTTTAAACGCTGTACTTCACCACAGTTAGAAATTTAATTCTTTTAAAGTAAGTAGTAGCACCAGTCGAGAAGACATTTAAGTTGATAAATTTGCAAAAATTTAATATCAGGTAACAAGGGGTCAACACAAAACTGAAAAACATGGCAAGGGGTCTATGAGACAAAAAGTTTGGGAACCTCTGGTCTACAATAACCTAACTTGACGGGCTTTTTATCTTTCGAGATTTGGGACCCAGTAATGGTGGCACTGAATATCCGCAGTATAAAGAGACTGATGCCTGTAATATTTGTCGAGGGTTAGTCCTCTTGTTGAAGAAGAAATTTAGAGGGGTGGCCAGCGAAAAATACACCCTTATTCACTTGACCACGATTCAAAATTGCGAGGTCCGTTGTCAACAGCTATTGTATTGTTTCGCTGTGTGCAATGTTTGTAGACAATCAGTCATCCTGTAACAATGTTTTCCACAATTTACAAGAGACAAAAAGAGGAAAATCTAATGATTTTCTCCGAAAATAATATTTTCCCTATCACAGGATCCTAATAAGGGCTTCACGTTGCCACAAATATTTTCCCAAGTTACCCAAAAGATTCCATCGAGCCGAAAATTAGAACCAATGCGTGTATCACCTTCGTTTGTACATATGCAATTAATAAACAAAATAATTCATAATGAATATGTATTTCAAATGAATAGTTCTTTATGCACAACCTTATAAATTAAGGCACCATAGAAACAAAAATTCAAAGTTAAAGAAATCCATTGCAATTCAAAAGATTTAACATGACGTTTTTACAGACTATACGATTCACCATCTTATACAGAAGACTTAGCTAGACTTATTCGACATTTTGGTAATTTTCCGTTTTGCCGAAGCAAATCTTGCCAAGCAAGCTATAATGGCGCCAACACAAAATATACACATAAAAAATTTCTATAAATGATAGTTCTCTTAGGTTTTTCATCTATTATGAGAAAGATATTAATGATAAAAAACAACTGCGCCTTGTTTTGAAATGTGGTGGTAAAAGGTTACCAAGGTTCCGTTTGGCGTCAGTTGCATCATTTTTGGCAACTTTATCACTTGCGCCGTCAAAAAGTAAAATTACTGACATTTTTTTTAAAAAAAGAAAAAACCATCCGATAAATTTTGGGGTGCGTATTTTCTTCCCAGCTGTCTTTCATCCGAAAAATACCCAACAATTACTATTGTAAAAGCAATTTTATACAATCATACGTGTAAATTATGATTGTACAGTTAAAAAAGGACATACAGTTTCAGTTTATCATACTTACATCAAAACATTACACAGAGAAAAATTGTTTAAACAATTAGGTACAAAAGAAAAAAGAAAAGCAGATAAATATTTGGCTATCATAGTGAATTAAAAAGCATAGAGCAACAAACAGAAAAAAAAATCCCATAAGAAAATGAATAGCGTGAAAAAAAAAATTGTTCTTTAGATATATCATAATTTAACATGAACATTTCCTTCGAATAAATTTAATGGAAGTTTATCGAAAACTACGCCATTTTAATCCGTCGTGCAAACATTACCTGGAATAACTTATTCCCGAAAAGCAAAAGCGATAAAGAATCTGCCCCTTGTAACATCTCATTTATTTTTCAGTCATTATCCTTTGTCCACGTCGTTCATAAATTGGCAAATGTTGAGTTATTTTGTGCATAGGCTAATTTCTTATCTCTTGCAAAGGATTAAAAAATAATAAAAGTATGAATTTCAAAAAGGACGATACACCGGCGGATTTGCGGGCCAGAACTGTTTGATCTGCACAGAATGTTGACAGACATAATCAAGTAGCGGAAAGATTAAATTAACTTGTTCACGGGAAAAGGAGTCTCTTGCAGTATAAACAAACAAGTTAATTTTTTTTTTCAGAGTGAAATGTGGAAGTATGAATAAATTGGAGCGATGACAGTAAGTACCTGCAATAAATCAAGGATTGAAACGTATATTTTTATCGGGTTTCTTTTTAGTAAAAAAGTGTTTCTGCATTATGTTAACGAAGTCTGTAAATAAAACGGTTCTCATAATTGGAGTACATTTCAGCTTTAATCAAACAATGGACTCTCTATTCTATTTTATTATTAATTAAATGTTAGATGAATGAATTTGTCATGAAACACTTTGCAAAAAAATTGAATGCAAGAATCCTGAAGTTCTTATTAATTTAAATATTTTATTTTTTAATAAAAGTAACAATTAATAAAAATAAAGAATAAGAGACATATTGAACTAAATTAATTATTAACTAATTATGAATTCCTGAGAATTAAATAACATATACGCCACGATTTTAAAAAAAAATTAACATCGCACCCAGCAATGCGAGGGCTATTGGCAACGGATTTCGTAATTTTGAACCTCAATGGCGAGAAGACAGTGGCGCAACGGAGAAGACTTGGTCCCCCTGCAACGCTAGGCCTTGGGCCCCCAAGTCGGATTTTACAAAGATAGGTACTTGACGGCAGTCATGCTTTGGGCCCCCTATAACCCTGCCCCCCCGCGGTGCGTGGGTTGCGGGGCTGTATGTTACGCCACTGGAAGAAGACAACACCGAGATTTGCCCCCAATTTTCCAAACCCTGCCACGTGACAGCTTTGAATCACGAAAGATTTAATACGCTTTAGCTCTCTACACGATGGTTCTTCAGTGGCACTATGACTCAAACTCACGACTTGTCGGCTACGAGTTCGTGACCATGACCCCTCAGCTACCACGACCTACATGCGCATGCCAAGAATATGCATACAAAGAACAAAGTTACTATCCAAGTAGCTTCTTCCGAATCAAGCCAAGACAAGATATTTTTTCGAGGGTATCTAATTATACATTCATGCAAAGAAACAAAGAATCTAAGTTGCCTCTCTCAAACGAAGTCATTGAATATTAACCAAAAACTAAATTATGCACATAACAGGAATTCGCATACCATGATTGATGGGTACATCTGTGACCCAAGATAAAATAAAGCGAAATTACGATACATAATCGAGAATTATGCGCTTGACAAGAAAGCGTATACAAAGGAACAACAAATGTATCAAGATTCAAGAGTGCAGTCCACTTGCAGTCCGTCGTATACATAATAATACACAAACCTGATGTATCAAGTAGAACGCGTGATATCACGATGAGCTATAAGGTGAGACAGAGAGTGTATGTTCATAAGAGTCACACTTTAAGGCAGCTCGAGGGCAATTGGCGACGGCCCACGAAATTTTAAGCCTCGTTCAAGTAATAACAATACTCGATCAGCACCCCCTCTAAACAGTAGCCAACGCGAGAACTTTGAGCCACCCCCGTTTTAACGTGCATCAACTCCTCTACACGGCGTGTTTTCAGGGGCAGCCGGACTCAAACTCACGACTCATCAATGATGGATACAAGTCTCCTCATGGCCACTATAAAAGAACCAACTTTGGCCACTTTTTCTCGAACTTCTGGAGACCTCTTGACTTTCCCAGTTAGTTGTACAATTAATGACCAGCCACATGGTAACTTTCTTATTCTATGTTAGGTTCTTCTGCTTAAGGACTCAACTTGACCACACCGATACAATTGGCTGGAAATAGATAACAGGACCTTATTTTCCCAGTTTGAAGCGTAAGTCCAATTAATGGTCCCTCATCTTCTGAAGGATTCAATTGCAACACCTTTCAACACATTGAAGATGGTTTACAATGAAAAGTTTAGACTGAATTCTCGTATTAACCCCGTAATGAGATGAGTTGAAAAATAATTTTAAAAATATTGCTCACAAAAAGTGGCTGATGTATTCCTTACTGGTTGGTATCTCTGCAAATGACGTAGATTTCCGACATCGTCACCAACAATTAAAAAATGAAAGATAGGAATTCACGTCTCCTGTCTCTTCAAAGTGTTAACTACTAAGGTTAGGTAACAAAATCAACAGTTGACTTGTTACGATATTTTCTTAGCACTTCCATACTGGATTATGTAAGGGTGTCCAGATTTCAAAACAACGTGCAGCATTTGTTCTTATTTCGCACTAAAGACTCTTCAGTCGCATTATTAATTGATCCAAAGTTATCATTTGAGAAAATTAGTTTTACTTAATGGGTTACCACCGTTCCATTCAGTGACGTCTTAAGGCATGAGCCAACTGGGCCAGAGCCCTCGTCTCGTTCTCGACTTCGCCTTAATAAGATTACTATTCAAATAATTTCAACGATCAAATGTTATTTCCAGTTGCATTCCCATTTCCAAAAATGGGAATTTCGGATGATATGCCAACTAACTACATGTGAAGACAATAACCTATGTATAGGCCTAGGCCTATCCCCTTACACCATCATTACTCATTCAGTCAAAAGGCGGCAGTTGATCCAGCCAGTTTGTATGATGGTAAGCCATGCACATTTATTTGTTTCGGGTCATTGTTTGTATGAGTTTTTGACAACGTATTCTATGCACTGTCTACTTTTAAGGGTCATGGGGGAGCCTACATTTGTGTAGGGGGCCCAGTGCCTTCTTTTGAGTGAGGGCCTAGGGCCTCAAGAAGTCTTAAGAAGTCCCTGTAATTACAATGACGCTTTAAAGGCATGGGCCAACTGGAAGGGTCTCTTATGGGCACTTCTCGTTCTCGACTCTGCCTTAATAGGATAATGATCTGAATTATTTTAATCGCTAAATGCTATTCCCGGACACATTCTCTAAAAAATTAAGAATTTCGAACTATACATCAACTGACAACAGTGGCAATACTACATTATTATGTCACGTCTGTCGTCTGTATCTAGGCCTACTAATATATATAGTCATTACTCCTTTAGTCGATAGGTGTCAGTCGGTTTGTGTCTAGGTTTGAGAAATGGTGAGTTATGCATTTTTATTTGTTACGGGTTACCGTTTGTACCAGTATTTGACAACGTAGGCTATACGTCGTCTACTTAAAAGGGTGAGTTACATGTGAACCTACTTTTGCAAGGAAGCTCAGGGCCTCAAGAAGTCATAAGGCGTTCACTGTATGGTTAAAGATTTTTAAAAATAAATATTGAATAATAAATCCTGCTATACCACTAGCAGAAACCTCACACTCGGAAGAAGCCATGAATATTGATAAAGCAATATTTGGACTATTATACGTTTACATCATTACGCTCTCATATACATATCTTTAACAAATTCAAAAGAGACGCGGAAGCTATCATTGAGCAAACGTAGAGGCCAAAAGTAAAATAATACCGGTGATCACAAAGAGGAAAACTAGAATACGTAATAACGTTCGAAAATTCCGACATATCACGTAAAATCACCTACGTAATATCTTCTGCAAGTTCTCATTCGATATTCAATCTTACCCTCTCGCCCAAAATCCCTGTCTTCAATCACATCAACAGATAACCATTGTAATCCAGTTCTTAAAAATTCAAATATTCATTCCCAGACAACTCCGGAATGCATAAATCGAATGGCACCACATTTCTCGTCGCGGTTTTCATCAAGACATGCCTTTTGTGCAGACGACTCTCATTTCCTTCCATCCCACTGCAAACGATTTTTATTTTGACATCCCCCTTCCATTTTCCCTTAGCTCTTTTCCGCACTTAAGTACCGTGTTCTGCTGAAATACGTGACTTTTCATGGCGCTCAATACGTCGATACCTTTGATCTTGGGCACGGTACATTCTGCCCACACGGGAATACAGGAAAAGGGGGGGGGAGTGAGTGAGAAAGGGATGTTGCATGATTCATGGGCCTGCCGACAGATCTCCCTATTAGAACCCAATATCCGACACCCTATGGGAATATAAAGGGCATTGATTTGCAGAAAAGAAGAGAGTAGACTAAATTAATATTGGTAATTGTCTTCCCATTGGCAGACGGGGGGCGGAGTTGAGAAGCAACGACCCCTGACGTGGCACACATTGTGGGGAGGTTTTACGGCCGCGTCATATTCCAGACTAATTTCCGAGGAGTGTTCTTGCCCACGCAGCTGGATGCAATCTAGGATTCATCCCGCGAAATGCACTTTGCGGGTAAAGGGGTTCTATCTTTAAAATGCAATTAGTGTCACAAAATGATTATGAACTCCGGTGCATCATGTAGGTCCACTAATTATGCAAATATTTAGGTTGCATACGAGCACTATTTAGGTTTGTCATCAACCAGATGCATCATGGCATGAAATATGAGTGAACTAGGACAGGGTAATTGTTAGAACGCGTACTTTTAAGGATCATGCTCTAGAATTTTAATATCTTGAATCATGCAGAAAGCTATTAATGTTTTGTTTCAGGTAAAATTTATTACATTCTAGAATAATACAAGGCAAAGTAAACTATCATATAACAAATCAGAATTACGTTTTTTAGCGCACAGTATTTAAGTTAATCATAAATTGCACATTTTCCACCCCGACAAAACAAGATCTTAATTGTTGATGAAAGAATGAGTGTTTATTACTGTCGTCTTATTAAGCAATACGAGGGATATGGTGACGGATATCGTCATTTTGAGCTTCGGCCAAGTGATCAGAACAACACCTGAGCTGGCACCTCCTCCAAGTGGCGTAACGGAGAGTATTAATGCCTATTGCAAAGTCAGATTATGAGTCTAAGGCGAAATCTAACAAAAGGTTACGTACATAGCGTCAAACAGGCTTCGGGACCCTTAGTATCCTGTCCCCCCCCCGCGATGTGGTTGTGTACATTACGCCACTACCTCCTTCCCAAACTACCTCACGGCACCAACAGGAGAACTTTGAGTTACGACAGTGTATATCAGCCCCTCTATACGGTGGGTCTTCAGTGTCACTGGAGCTCTAACTCATGACCATAACCAGTGGCCTATCGTACACCCCTGCACTCCGCAACCCCCGCATTGCGGGGGAGTCCAGGGTTCTAGGGGGCCAAAAGCCTGATACCTCCAAGTACCTACCTTTTGTAAAATCCAACTTGGGGGGGCCAAGATCTGACTTTGCAGGGGGGGGGGGGGGGGGGGGGCCGACTTGGGGCAAGTGGGGTCGGGCCCCGAGTCCTCCGGGCAGCCGTGCGCCGCGGCCTGCA
>BMAV01008426.1:64697-84761 GCA_019973955.1 Trichonephila inaurata madagascariensis | reverse complement strand
ATATATTTGATTTCTTAACAAAGAATTTCCCACCAAATTTTTATAAATAAATGAATTTTTCAGAGCAATGGGCCATGACCAGGCCACTTAAAAGGGCCCAGTGGGCCGCAGGTTGAATATCGCTGTTCTAAGACAATGTCTGCTTCTTAATCGAACCCTCTCACACCTGCGACCTACGGGTCACGACAACTATAGAATGTACATTTGTGGTATTCACACACACACACACAATTTGTATTTCTCTCCCCCTCTCTTTCCATATATACATAGGGTGTCCCGGGTGAGTGAGCGAGTGAATATTAACATCGCACTGTTCAGCTACACGAGGGCTTTTGGTGACCGACCTCGTAAATTTGAACCATGGTCAAGTGATGAGGACGACACCTGAGCTGGCACCCCCTCTTTTAACTACCACACCACACCAACGGGAGGACGTTTGAGCTCTCAACATATTTAACATGCATCGGCTCCTCCTTCAGGGCGGGTCTTTAGTGGTACTGGGCTCGAACTCATGACATGCCTGCCTTGATCCGATACCTTAACCACTGGGCTACCACAGCCTCCCAGTGTGTCCTGGGATTATTGGGACAAACTTTAAGGGGAGATAGGAGGCAACAAAAAGTTAAAATTTACATAGAAACCCAAGGTCCGAAACGTCTTCGTTTGGCGCTAGGTAGCGTGGTTTCCAAGAGCATTTAAGGAAACAGACGTGCACTGCTGCAAACATTTGTGCTGTTATCACCCGCTGAGGAGTATGGAACCTTTTACAAACACCGAGCTGGCAGATATGCAGCTGATTTACGAATTGGCAGAAGGAAATGCACGAGGAGTAGAAAAATTGTATCGCGAAACGTACCCACAGAGAGATACACTGGATCGCCGGATTTATGCTAATTAGCATCATATTCTGTGAGAATATGGATCATTACAAAGCTATACGTAAAGTGAGGGCGAGACACTCATTTTAACGAGTCACAGTATCCAACATATTTTGTTCCATGCGTGGAATAAAATGTGTCGGATACCGTTCGAAGGAGTCCGAATACTGTGTTAAGAGTTCGAGTCACTCGTGGTCGCAATTCCCCCTTGGGAGTCGATTTCCACAAACCGCATTCTTACTTGATCTCTACTTAACAGAAGAAACATGCTTATAAATTTAAAATCTGTAAGTCTAATCATTCAAAAACGGGATTTTTTTTTAAAAAACGCCTCTTCATATTTTTTTTTATTATTGACTCAACAGAAACAACGTCGGTTACGAGCTCTCTTTACACAACGGAATAGCCTCAGGACTCGAACTCATGACTCGATAAAGAATTCATTTGGAGAGTGTGTACGTTATGTGTCATCCTCATAACTTAACTATGGTTTAACACTTACAAGGTTTATTTCCAAAAATCTTCATGCATCATCTGAGGCTTAAGTTTATAGTAAATCAATCAGTGATAGCATTAAAGCAAAAGACGACTTTTTAAATAACTTGAAAATAAATTAATTATCCAACCTGCAGTACTCCGTAAATGCTGAATGCATTAAAATATTCTGGCAAATTTTAGCAACTATTGAACGTATGATTTGCACAGAATCACTTTTCCCTTTCTATAAGAAATAATTTAGATTTTAACGAAATTTCTACTGCATGTAACGAACTGCATCTCGCGAGGTTTCCCTCTTGAAACAGAGGGCATTTTTAACGTTTATTGATTGATGATTGATTGAATATTAACGTTGCACTGTTCAGCTACACGAGGGCTTTTGGCGACGGACCACGTAATATTGAACCATGGTCAAGTGACATGGACGACACCTGAGCTGGCACCCCCCACTCCTAACTACCACACCAACGGGGGGACGTTTCAGCTTTCGACAGATTTAACGTGTATCGCTGCCCTATACGGCGGGTCTTTAGTGGTACTGGGCTCGAACTCGTGACAAGGCAAGCCATGATCCGATACCTATACCACTTGGCTACCGCGGCCACTTTTTAACGTTTAAGAGTTGTTAAAGTGCCACCTTCTAAATCAGGGATGGACATTAAGTCGATGACGGTCGGCCACTAAGACATTTAAGGGTGACCGCCTGAAGATTAGCAGTTAGTAATTATGAATCTAAATATTCAAGATTGGCTGACAGTGCGCAGACTGTTCTTCTACTGACTATAACAATGAGCACTAACTTCAGATGAAAATGTTTCATTTTTTAATGTATTTTGAATTGTTTCGTAACAAATGCATCATTTAATATTATTATATTTATGGCGATTATTACTATGTTTGCATCTTGCGTTTTGCTTTAAATGCGGTCTTAAAAGTTAAAGTTTTTTTTACAGAAGTTATACAGGTAAGTGTGAGTCGATAAATGAGTACCAAGGGACTGCTTAGGGACTTCATTACTTGGGGTCTCGCTTCAGACTGACCACCTGTTCGGGACATCTGCTCATGCTTGATTGATTGAATGATTGATTGAATATTAAAGTCGCACTGTTCAGCTACACGAGGGCTTTTGGCGACGGACCACGTAATTTTGAACCATGGTCAAGTGACGTGGATGACACCTTAGCCGGCACCCCCCTCTCCTAACTACCACACCACACCAACGGGAAGACGTTTCAGCTCTCGACAAATTTAACGTGCATCGCTGCCCTACACGGCGGGTATTTAGTGGTACTGGGCTATGGTGGTACTATGTCACGATCCGATATCTATACCACTCGGCTACCGCGGCCACCATCTGCTCATGTATCTCAGCGTCCAATGGTCACCGGTATACTGGGATGGGAACAGTAGGCCATGGCCCTCATGAGCTGTTGCGCTATCGAGTTTGAGGTTTTAGGTCAGTACATATTTAGCATTTATTATTAAGTTATAATAAATATTGTAGATTTTTTTTTCTTAGTTCACCACATCTACGATACTGCATGGACCGCAACACTTTCAAAAAAATTAGAAGTAGCCCGTACCCTGGAAAAGTTTGCCCGCCCATGTTTTAAATATTAACCAGAGGCCTCGAAAATCAAAATAATATCTCAAAATTAAACAAATTATTTTTTTGCCGTATGAACTAAATTAAATGGAAGGAATAAAAAGCAATTGAAGATATATTAAAAACATACACGTCATTACAAAATTTTTGTACGCCGCTTTTATACAAACCACATTTCTAATACCACACCCAAGTTCAAATATAAATCATGAGAACACAAATCCGAACTTCAGTGGTACTTAAAAAAACTTCACACTCCAATCCATCAACGTTGCAAATAAAGATAAATTAACGACTCCAATAACCCACTCCCAACCGAACCCATCGTCCTAATACATCACTTTTTTCCGTCCTCTTCTGGCAAGCCGTCAAAATTAATACCATCTCTTTCAATGAGGTGCAACTCAGATTTATGTGCGCCATCATGTTTCTCCATCAACTCCTGCGAGTGACATGTCGACCGGGTCCATAACACGGCCAGTTTCGTCCGGCCATACATGCATCCATCCAGCGAATGGCCAAAAGAGCCGTGAATCACAGTTCGATGTGACAGCTTCCTCCGAATTAGTGTCCAATACTCAAGGACGGAGCGAGATTGCCGCTCGCCAGTGGGGAAGGGTGGAAATATTTGTTGGATTGGGTGCTCTGCGATAGATTCCGGGGTCGTAAGGTTGTATTTACACATAGGATGGGAGATCGATCTACGTTCTTGAGCGAAAGTTTTTTTTTAAATCCTCTTTTCTTTTTTTCATTAATTTGTGAGAAATATAATCTGTGGTCACAACACACATCCGAGTGAGTGAATTTTTATTAACGTCGCATTTAAAGCAATACAAGGGCTACTGGCATAGGACTTAATTTTGGATCACAGGACGTAATTTTGAATCACAGTAAGTGACAAAGATGACTTCTGAGTGGTCACTCCCTCTCCAAACTACCACACCACACCAACGGGAGGACATTGAGCCTCGACAAATTTAAGATGAATCCGTTTCTCTACACGGCACGTCTTCAGTGGCACGAGGGCTCAAACTCATGATGCGCCGGCCACGAGTTCGCGACCTTAACCACTTGGCTACCGAGGCCATAAATCCACGACAGATTTAACGTGCATCAGCAGTAGTATCAGGACTCGGACGCGTGACTCGAACGCTGGCCACGAGTTCGTGACCATGACCAACACACAGACACGTACAGAATGATTTGCAAAAATTGTCAGAATCTAAAATGTTTTATTTTCAATGAAACGTGCAGTGGCGTAACGGAAAATATTACCCCCCCCCCTGCAATGTCAGGCTTTGGGCCCCAATTCGGATTTTACAAGAGATTGCAAAATCATAACCTTTGCCTCCCTCCCTTAGCGATGTGGGGATGTACGTTACACCAATGGAAACAGGCAATTTAAAAAAAAAATTCCTCTAGCAAGAAGTGGTTTGTTTGCAATGAAATACACAATTCTTAATCGCAGTTAACCCTTTGACAGTTAGGGAAATGAGCAGTTTTCGTTTACTTAATTCGCGCAGTATTACGAGTAAACAGTAGTCGAAAGTGAAAGCTGTTTTCCCCCGCCGTTCTTCCGAAAATATCACCCTTCACTGGCGATGCTGTAGATAGCTTGCCTTACGGGTTTTAGAAAATTCTTACGGGTTTTAGAAAATTCTTAAAGTATTTGTAGTACATAAATAACAGTTTTTTAAGCACTTTAAAATAATTAATAAATTATAATTATTAAATAGTAAATTATAAATGATTATAATCAATTAAATAAATAATAATAGTTAATTATAAATACAAGACAAATATTAAATTGAAAAGACTAAATAAATATGTATAATACGTCTTGAATCGTCTTCTGAGCTTGATGTACTGCGAACAAAGTCTTCAACAGACTCAAAACTTGATAAGCTTTCTGTATCACACTCAAAATCGTCATCATCATTATCTAATTTTCACTATTGAGCCATTTTACCTTACAAACACGTTAAAAAACGCGCCAAAAAATACGCATAAAAAGAACAAGGTAAAAAAAAAATTCCCCCTTCATTTTGAAAAGAAATTCATGGAATCCGTACTGCCATCTGTAGAAAGTAAAACTAACTAAATTTCGCGAGTAGGATTCGTTTGTAACATAATCAATGCAGAATAATAATGGCGAACGAGCTTAGCTCGTCAGAGTACATTGGGGAAAAAGTTCACTACGCGAGTAATGCTCGTTTCTAACCATTTCGGTCGAAATCTTGCTCCCTAGTGGAACTCGTGCGTGCGCATTATGAAGCACGATTCGATTGTGAGCTGAACTCGTTCATAACCATCAAAGGGTTAAGAGACAAGAATAATACCAAAAAGGTGCCTTCTCCTAACTTTAATATCACAACACTTCAGGACTTTGAAATACAATTTCATTTAATGTGCGGAAGTCTCATCAATTTCGCAAGGGGGAAGGGGGATCGACTTACAAATGCGTAACATACTAATGGACAGTTTTCGACATTGGTTTAATTTTTAACCAGAAAATTTTCAAAACGTCACTAAGGCGCATTTTGCAACTGTAATATATATATGGGAGGAGGGGGGGGGGGTGCGCGCGTCTTAGCACTATATACATAAATACAAAACATTTGTATGAAATAAAACTCTTCATGTCTGTATGGATCATTATCTGTTTTCCCTAAAAGCAATTATTTGTTTTGGTATATGTTGAACTGAAACTCTGGTCTATTGGGTCATGAACCCCGATATTTTGAGCCACCTACTGTTGATAAAAATGATCCACTGAAAAGATAATCCTGTCATCTAAAGCAATGTGATAATTCTGATATTTTCGGAATTGTAGCGAATAGCCCTTATTTGGTGAAACCAAAATTCAAAAAGCACTAGTTATGCTGCTGACAAATTTATCAAGAAGCCAAATAGAGAAGATAAAAGAATACATATCTAAAAAAAATTACATAGTTAGACGGTATTAAACCTTCTGACTTTGGGGAGGGGGGGAGTTATAATAATAATAATGGATTATGTTATTTTGGATGATGTCACTTATCATTAATGGAATTTTTTTTATATTAAATAATTCCCAAAAAGAAGTGTCTTAGCAGGATTACTCAACATTTATCTATCATCTTTTTTCTGCCCTCTTACTCTTTTTCCAAATGGATTCGTCTGTTATTAGTAAGCGAGAAATCCCACAGTTGGACTCGATTATGATTGCCAGCAATAACGATCCCTGGAAGAAAGTCGTTTATCATATATTTTATGATAGTTTGGCGATTCTTTAAGAAATAGGCTTTGATAGCATCAGTTAATCATTCTGATCGTCTCTAACATCTGTGTTACCTAATTTCTTATCACCGTCAATAAAAGAAATGTGTGTGCTTCCATTATATAACAGTTGTTCTATCTATGTTTGTGATATATAGAACTACGCCACGCAGTTCAATATCTATATATCTGTCTCTCTCTCTCTATATATATAGGAGAAAAGTGACTGACTCACTTATTTACTAGATCTCCGGAACTGTTACACTTTCGACTTAAAATTTAGCAGGAATATTCCTTTTGATAAGTAGAGATACGCCAAGAAAGGGTTTTTGAAATATCTATTCCAAAAGAGGAATTACGGGGGCGATATGGACAAAATATTCTCATTTTGTGAACTATTAGACCCACAAATTTGAAATTGAGTAAGTATGGTTCTTTTGTTGAGAAGAGATTCGCTAAGAATCGAATTCAAAAGATGTTGCAGGGGCGTTATAGATAAAAAAATTTCTCGTTTTTGAACTATTAGATTTATAAACTTGAAATTTGGCAAATGTGTCTCTTCTCTTAGAGTGAGTGAGTGAATACGTCACACTATTCAGCTACTCGAGAGCATTTGGCGATGGACCTCGTAATTTTCAACCATGTTCAAGTGACGAGGACGACACCTGAGCTGGCACTCCCTTCTCCTAACTTTCACACCACAACAACAGGAGGACGTTTGAACCTCGACACATTTAACGTACGTCACCCCCTACACGGTGGATCTTCAACGGTTCTGCGCTCGAACTCATAACACGCCAGCCACAAGTTCGTTATCTTGACCACCAGGTTCCCGCGGCTACCTCTTGGGTAGAGATCCATTAAGAATAGGTAGAAATTGACTCCCAAGAGGGTTTGAGCGGGGGCATTATATTTAAAAAAAATCATATTTTTGAACTATTAGACTTATAGACTCTAAATTAGGCAAACATATTTCTTTTGTTGAGTAGAAATCTGCTACGAACGGGTTTGGCGGAAAACGAAGGAGGTTTGCATGGGCGTTACCGAAAAAAATTCCCGTTTTAGAACAATTAGATTTACAGACTTGTAATATGGCTAGCATGTTTGTAAAGTAGTACAGAAGTAGAAAGTAGTATTAGGTAATAATAGTAGTAGAGAGAAAATAAATGGAAATTAGCTGAAAATGGTGTTTGAGGAAATCGACTGCGGAGAGGGGGCTTTCGAGGCAGATGATAAATATACTGTTTTAGAGATTCAAGTCCTGTACTTTTTAAACCAAGAAGTGAGCTCTATAAGAATAATTTTCTTTTCAATCAATTAGTGCTAGGACTTAGACAACAGTGACTTGAAAAAAGTAATGGATAATCATACAATGTCATGAAATACCCAGGGAAGTGGGAGGGTAAAGACTAGTATATACATAAAAATATTGTCATTTCATTTTTCATTTTAAGAATAAACCAACAGTAAAACAATGTTGTTCTTTTTTTTTCATACTTCAATTCTCAGAAAATAAAAGATAATTGACAAAAACAAAACTTTAAAAAAATAAAAACGACGATGAAACGATCTACATTATGTTTGCATGTACATTATGTTTGCTTTAAAGTATCCGATTACGTTCGGAACCGTGATTTTGCAAAAGCGTATAAATGGATAATATTTGATATTTAGTGTCACTTTGATTAGAAAATGTATATAAAACTGTTTTAAGAATAGTATTACAATAAAAAAATTATTTAAGTACAATATTTTGACAAAAAATGAACATAGAATGACCCATTTTCAAAACATTCTCCTTTTATGAAAAATGCGTCTATTATAATATTTTGCTTGCGTATAGCTCAGACCTCTGTACAGAGGCTCAACTAGTATTTTTGAAATATATAACTTAGAAGTGGGTTTATCCCTATTTTACTACAACAGAGGAGAGAATTTTAAGAAAAAAACGCCGACGATAATTATTTCATTGGATTGTATCTCTGAAAATAATGCGAATTTTTCAAAAATCATAGTCGAGCCTCTGTACAGAAGTCTGAACTTATATACAGGCAAAATATTACTATAATAGAAGCATTTCGAAAAAAGGTTATTCTAAGTTAATTTTTTGCCGAAATAGTGTATTTAAATAATTTTTTTTGTTAAAATGTCCTTAAAACAATTTTATACATGTTTTCTTATCTAAGTGACACTAAATATCATGAAAATTATCCATTTATGCTCTTTTTTAAAATCACGGTTCCGAACGTAATCGGATACCCAAACATACGAGTATTATTAAATGTTACATTTCAAAGGAGTATTTTTGTACCTATCAATTTTTCATTGAAATACAATGTAACATCATACAAAACTACATAGCGTGGAAACTAAAGTAAAATAAAACAAAAACAATATATTATCCAGTGGAATTGGCAACAAAATATCGACTTGACGTGTTCCTGGATCTCTCCGCGACATCTCGCCTTTCCAGCTCTTGTCAGAGGCGTTACATCCACAGCAAATACCGTCAGAACTGTCAAAGGAAGAACTCATGCAAGACGAAAAGAAGTTAGACAATGACGCGCCGAGCAAAAAGGTTTCAAATAAATGCGAGGAATTTTCAGTGAAAGTAAGATGGGAGCTGCAGGATATGACTAAAATGTCTACTTTTTTTGCTGAGTATATTCTAGTCGAAATTGAAAAGAAATTGCGAAGATAATGTTGGCATCATAAAGGGATTGGAAATAGCAGTACAAATTCTCTTGAGTCCTTTTTAAAGTGGGAAAGTACATATTTATTATTATCAATATGCTAGTGATAGTGAAAAGTTTATGAAAAGTTTTAGAGTAAGGATTTTCAACTGATGTGCAACAAAATTTACTAAAAATAATCATTGATATGATTTTCGAAACTCTTTGGAAACATAGTAAGCACTGACACATAAAGCTGAATATACTGCTACATTGTTAAAATGACCATATATCGACAAAAACCTAATAAAATTGCCAATTTCGCAAATATATATATATATATATATATATATATATACACTTTTGTGTGTCTGTTTGTTTATTAAATACATTAATATGAAACACAAATTCTTCGAAAATACAAAAATATGAAGTTAACAAAATCTCAAAATAAAATCTCAAAGGCGAACATAAAAATAAAACAGTTTTAAAATTAGATTAAAAATTTATAAATTATCCAAGTGTAACCTCAGACTTAGGACCTATAAGTCGGTTTAAACTAGTTTGATGGTACCAATCTTCCCACTACTGCAACTTGGTAAAATAAAATAGAAGTATCCAAATATATAAATCACTAATTTACCAATATGTTACGTTTATCTACCTTAAAATACCAAAATAAAAAAAAAAAAATTAAAAATTAAAAACATTTCTAATGGGCTGCGTATTGGTGTTTTACCATTGCAGACCTAGTACTGCTAGTATCGGAAGCTGGCATCTCTTTTCAGTGCGGCACCATATAGGCGGATACCAATCACCGCAGGTAATTTTGACGCCCAGTTTCCTCCCAAGAGGGAGGCACCTGAGCTCTGACGATGTGAACCTGTACCCGGATTTTATTTTTCCGAGAGAACCCATGCCAAACAGACACTCTTGGGATTTTTTACATGCCGTATAATCATACGACATGGCCGCTATCAATTTTCTGCATCATGAAAATCCACCGACTTGGGCTGGGGTCGAACCCGCAACCTTGGGTGCAGAAGGCCAGCGACAAACTAACCACGCTGCCCAGCCGGCTCCAAGAAAAAACATAGTAAAATAACAAAAGACATAGTAAATAACAAAGGATAGCTATAGTCATGCATAAGAAAATTTTTCTGCTTAAAGCGAAGACACGCAGGGTTAAATATTTTTTTTCCAGAACGGTAAATTTCTCCTTTATTTCCCAGTATTACTGGGTTCACATAAAATTCATAAGATAAAACACAGTTAAAGGTAATGATAAATTTTTGAAGAATGTAAATGAATGAAAATTAATTTGTAAGAAAAAAAACTATAATATTCCAAAAGTATCAAAATAGTACTCAACTAACTCCACAAATTAACCATCATGAATAAGAATCACAGTACATCATATGCCAAAATAAGTTATTATGGTACTTACGTCCTATCGCAACCTATTGGCGACATTATATGAAACGAAGTACCTGGTTGCCAACTTGGTGAATTATTAATAAAGTTGGCGATTGTTGCGATAATACGTTATAAGTACCGTTATCATAAATAGTCTTTAAGATATATGTATTATATGTAGGGAAAAAAGGGGGAAATTACAAAATTTAAAAAAAGAAAGTATAAAAATCAAAGAAAAAACTAAATAATAAACTAATTATCAAAACACACACACAAATTAAACGGTATAAATATCTATAATTAAATATCAAACATAAAATATTTAAAGCTTGTAAATGAAATCAAGCTAAGAACTATTACAAACGTACAATTTAAGTAAATATTTAACAGGGCATATAATCAAGTAAACAATATTATATATGTTCAAAAGGCTGAGAAATCCCTGCTGGCATTAATTCAAAACCAAGCAAAACCGTAGCTAAATATTAGTATATATAGTGAGATTTATATTGAAGCATATTTATAAAACTTAGAATGTAATTACTGGCTTTAACTATATATATATATATATTTCCTCTCTAGTGTTAATAAATATTCACCAACACAAAGTAGAATCTTCACCTCAGAAACTGTTTATAGGCAAATATTTTTCATTTAGATTTTAATCGAAAGTGTGTCAATATTTTGAAATTATTTTCAAAGGCTGTTTGACTATATTTGGATTCGATTCGGAATAGACGACAGTACTATTCAAACAGAGTTTTATTAACTAAACGTCAGCAAACATGCCATAATCAGCAGACATTATCAAATTTCTGCTGACATTAAGTCATAACAGAACGTGCATGATCACGTTAGGGAATTCAAAGATTTATCTCTTCCAATTATCTCGAATAAACAAATGCTGCAGACATCCTTCATCAAAGGATTTGGAATACTTGTAAACAGTAGCAGCAAACAGCTCTAATCAAGAGCTCAGTCGTGAAAACAAGATTGGCCATCAATAGAGTAACTTGATAATGGTAAATGAGACGTTGGTGATAATGGACGTATTCCTTATTGGTTATTATCATTATTATCACGTTCTTAGTGGAAAAACCAAAAATTTCCATATAATAATTCTTAAAAAAGATAAGCAAAATTCATTGAAAAAAAGAAACGTTATGAGAACGGTGTTTCTTATTCTGAGGTTCTGTTGTACAATGTCACAAACAGAGATCGCAACATTTTCTTCCATTATTTTATTAACAAACCAAATCAGGTAACATTTATTGAGTTAGCAAAAAAGTAATCTCGGTTTTTCTAT
Organism: Trichonephila inaurata madagascariensis; assembly: GCA_019973955.1. Lineage (NCBI taxonomy): Eukaryota > Metazoa > Arthropoda > Arachnida > Araneae > Nephilidae > Trichonephila > Trichonephila inaurata. The sequence goes on along the minus strand of BMAV01008426.1, from coordinate 73,127 downwards.
ACTAAAAATAAGCTTTAAACAGTCAAATATCTTCGCTTCGATTTGATTAACTGTTGCTCTTTTTCGGGCAACCAGTGGCGTAACGTACACCCCCGCATTGCTGGGCTCTAGGGGTCCCAAAGCCTGACTGACGCTAAGTACGTAAGATCCAGCTTGGGGCCCGAAACCTGACTTTGAAAGGGGACCCTAATATTCTCAGTTACACCACTGCTCGCAACTTCATGATTCGAAGCTCAACTTCTGGTTCTTATCAGCAAAAAATTCAATCAAGTGCTATTTGAGGTAATCATTATTACAGAAATTTTTACTATTTAAAAAGTTTCGTAAATTTCTATATACGAGTAAATGATTATCCGATGGTGACATGGTCGGGGAGAAAAAAATGGATCGTCTACAATAACATTAATCGAAAAAGATCATGATCCAAACTTGATGCAAGTTTTTAGCAAGACGTTCAAAATTATTGGAACTTTGTTAAGAAGTGATGTCGCATCCTCCATATAGCCCCGACCTTGCACCATCTAATAAGCATTCATTTTGAAATTTACCAAAAATTTTAAATGGTAATAATTTTAAAAAAACAACAAAGACCTCTAATTACACTTGATCCAGAAACTCTATGGGAGTGGATTCATTAAGCTTTCCGAAAAAAAACTACAGGTAAATGAACAGAATGAAAGATAGTTGACAGATTAAAGTTAACTTTTTTTAATCAGAAAAATTTCATACAAAAAGACCCCGAAATTATTTTCTTGCTAACCCAATACAACAGCTACTAAATTAGTAAACATAAAAAATTGGATAATGACGTTACATAGCAATCGATTGAATAAAAATATAATCGGTACAAAAATTATCGTTGCCACAGTCCCAAACGAAATAATTAATTACTTCTCTCTTAACTGTTTGAATTTCTCCATCGGATAAGGAAAATGCGCTTCGAATTCGTAGGAATTATCAAGAATAGCACGAGTTGCCACAAACAGTGCCTAAAACTTTGCTAGGAAATTTTATATTGATTAATAGGAAGCAAAAACAATAAATAGTAGAGAATATGTTATTATTAATAGCTCATACATAAGAACTTAAGAAAGAGTCAATTCAAAAATAAAAGTAAATATATTTTCACGAAAGATTAATGCATTTTCTCAACTAATCCAGAAAAAAAAACTATTAAATAATATTTAGTGTTATAAGAACAAAGAAATAAAATTAAGGAAAGAATGGGAATTTAAAAATGCGTTTATTTCTTAAAAGAATATTTATATGAGTTCTGACAAGCGGAACTTTTTCAACTTATTTTAATACTACTTAAAGCTTTAATATTCCTCAAAAAATTTCCAAAAACGATAAGACGTAAAGCTTTTGAACGAGACAGTATTTCATAAATTCTTTTTTTGAAAAGGATAAAAGCACGAATTCTCAGACATTTTACTAAATTAGTTTGGGTTTCTTCTTAAACAAATTTAATTTAAAATACTTACGACATGTGACTAGTTTTTATCTTTTACATATAATAAATTACAATATTTATGAGAACAGAATATTTCTTGCCCTTTACAAGATTAATAAATGTTGTTCCTAAATTAAACAGTTTGACTAGGTATAACTCAAAGTAAAATAAGCGTACCAGTAGATAACTCACAGTCAATCGATTATTACTGTTTCAAAAAGTCTGTAGGCTACGGACCTCGTGATTTTAACTACTTTCAAATAACAAGTACGGCACTTGAACCTTCAAACTCCCACACAGCGCCTGAAGCTGCAGAAGCCCAGTGGTCAAGGTACCGGATCATGGCAGGCATGTCATGTGTGAGTTCGAGCTCAGTATCACTAAAGACCTGCCTTGAAAAGGGCAGAGATGCATGTTAAATCTGTGGATAGCTCAAACGTCCTCCCGTTGATGTGGTGTGGTAGTAAGGAGAGAGGGGTGACAACTCAGGTGTCGTCCTCGTCACTTGACTATGGTTCAAAATCACGAGGTCCGTTGCCAAAAGCTCTCGTGTAGCTGAACAGTGCGACGTTAATATTCTCTCACTCACTCACTCACCCACACAGCGCTAATGTAAAGCCTTTGAACCTCGAAAAATTTAATGTGCATCAGATCCTCCGTGCTTAGAAGCGTGAGTGAATGAATATTTACGTCGCACTATTCAACTACACGAGGGCTTTGGGTGAAGGACCTCGTAATTTTGAACCATGGTCAAGTGACGAGGACGACACCTGAGTTGTCAACCCCCTCTCCTTACTACCACACCACACCATTGGGAGGACATTTGAGTTCTCGACAGATTTAACGTGTATCGCTCCACTACACGGCAGGTCTTCGGAGGTACTAGGCTCGAATTCACGACACACCGGCCATGAGTCCGTTACCTTGACCATTAGGCTACCGTGGCTATTACACGTTTAGTAGCATCCAGGTTCAAAAGAAACAACGCCGGTCACAACCGAATATTAGTGATTTTTATAATAAAGAAAATAATTCTCTAAAAACTATATTTTTATTTCCCAAATTCATTTGCATAGGTTGAAACTATGAACTTAACAATCACATTTTTTGCTTATGTTTTAATGACTGCGAATTAACGTCGCATTTCGGAGCCATACCAGAGCTACTGGCGTCAAACTTCATAATACTGAACCATGGTCAAGTGACCAGGGCGACGCTCAAGTTTAATGAATCAATCGATTCGAGTAAGCGAGGAACTGTTTTTTAACGCCACACTATATAGCAACACGAGGGCTATTGGCAACGGACCTCGAAATTTTGAACCATGGTTAAGGGATGAGGATGACACCACAGCTACCACGCCATTGAGAAGACTTAAAGCCTCGGCAGATTTAACGTGCGTTAGCCCCTCTACATGGTTGTCTCCAAAGGCACTAGGCTCAAACTCAGGTCATGCCGGCTACGAATCCGTGACCATGACCTCTAGGTTCCACTGCCTCTATTATTACCGGGAAATAAATTAATAAACAAAGTAAATAATTCTTTATTTTTTTTAAAAAAGCATGAAAAAAATTCGATAAACATCTTTTACTAAAAGAAGAGAGGGAAAAAAAATTTTCATTTTCAATAGTCAGGCTTAAAAAATACAATATATAGTGAAATAAGTTTGACACGAAAACGCGTAAGACGAAATATCGGTTAACGTGAAGTAATACAACGATCCCGACAAACTACACTGCATTTTTTCTTTCAACACGAAACAAAAATCGCTTAACACAAAAAGATTTCCCTTCTGGAAATGGACAAAATACGGAAAACACAAACTGTGCAGGCGAGGTTTAAGAGGGGTGCCTGAGAAAGTTTTAGTATTATTGGATTGTCCTACTGTATCATTGGAAGAATTCATTGCAGTAGATGATGATAGTGCGTTTGTAGCCCCAATTATGGTAAATAAAAACATTTTGGAGTTTGTTTAAAGCTCAAAAAATATCATTGATACACGTTCCGGTGACGAAATTGAAATGAATAGTGCAGCTCCTGTTCCCACGTCATCTGAAATTAGGAACATCATAAAAAGTAGGCGCAGTTCTTTAGACGCACACTCCAATGTTGAAATGAATAACAAAGCGAAACAGTTTGTTGACAATTTTATGCTAAAAATATAATGCAAAGGAAAATATCAGATTGTTTTCCAAAGACTTAATAAATGTTTTGTTTTCAAAAAACTTCAAAATTTTGTATTAAATTTCATTAAGTTATTGTTAATGTTTTTGTTTCATTGATTTTTATGAAACACCGTGATAATCAACTGAGGGGACTAAAATTCTTTTTTCGTGTTAAAAGAATTTTGTTTTAAAGGATAATGCAAAAAAACAGAAGAAAAAACAAAACAAATTCAATAAAATTTAAGTTTATTAGAGTACATTTTATTTGCATAGATGTGTATTTTTGGATGTATTTAATAAAAATGACAGAAACAAAAACATTCACAAAAACTTAATGAAATTTCATACAAATTCTTTTTAGTTTTTTGGAAAACAAAACATTTATTGAGTTTTTGGAAAATAATCAAATATTTTTCTTTGCAATTGTTGACAATTTTATGTTAAAAAGGCAAATTGTTCAATGTCATCCTATTTTTATTAATTTCACCTTTGGAATGTGCATCTAAGTAACTGTGCGCACTTTTCATGATGTTCCTCATTTCGGATGACTTGGGGACAGGAGCTGCATTATTCATTTCATTTTCGTCGCCGGAATCTGCGTCAATGATATTTTTTGAGCTTTGAACAAACTCCAAAATGTCTTTGTCTGCCATAATTGGGGCTTTACATACATTATCATCCTCTACTTCAACGAATTCTTACAATGATACAGTAACATAGTCCAATAATACAGAAGCTTTCTCAAACATTTCATTAAGGGTATGGTGTTTTCTGTACTTTCATTTCCAGAAGGGAAATCTTTTCGTGTTAAGCGATTTTGTTTCGTTTTAAGAGAAAATATACATGGAAATACATAGTAGTTTACCGAGATCATTCTATTATTTCGTGTTAACCGGTATTTCGTCTTAAACGTTTTCACGTTAAACGTATTTCACAGTTGCATATATACATATCTATGTAAATCAAATGTACACTAATAAACTTAATTGAATACAATGCGGGTTTTTTCCCGCAATATCCTTTAACACGAAAAAATATTTCAGTGCCCCTTAGTTTCTTGTAGTAGCGCACACATGAATTTTTCAAAGGAGGGGGGGGGGAAGGTGTCCAGGGGCGAAAGTCCACTATTCTCGTATCATGTTCCAATACGCAGCCCAACATATTCCTTTGATTTTATTGATTTTCGTGAACAAAAAACAGTAAAAATTAATCATTGAATGAATAATTAGCATTAATTAATAAAATTAATTATTAATAACACATACTTAATCAAATTTTACGTACGTTATACATAGGGTCATAATCAATCGGGAAAAAAAATCAAGGGCTTTGGGGGAGGGACCGAACCCGAGACCCCCCTTGTGTACGCCACTGGTTTCGTGTTAAACGATTTTCATTGCATCGATACAATAACTAACGCAAATCAATTCCACAATTTTCCATCTCTCGACAGGATAAAATTATTACATAAACGACGAAATATTCAGCCTCAGAGATATCTCGTTAGAATTAAAGAGAATACGATATAATACAAGTCAATTTTAAACTATATATGCATCTACTAACCCCTCTTCATTAGAACTTCCTCTCTCGCATTTAAACAAACATCCAATACATATCTCGGCAAACAACACACCCCAATAACTTCCCCAGTGAGCCATAACGCATTTCAATTTCCAGATACATGCATTGGTAGTTAAGATCGATAAAACAGGATGCTTGGTGTAAAATCGAAAATGCCCTTACAAGCAATCTCTCGCCACGTTTTATCGACATTCAAAAGCGGGCTTGATAAGACAACCAACCGCAATAATAAAGCCCGCAATGGGGCGACAACAAGCATGTTCCAATGTGCCTCTGCAAACAAGAACCATTTCGATTTCATACGGCGTTAAATACAGCCCTTTATCGGCTCGCAGAGATTGGCAAACATATGGCAAGAGCCGGGCTAAACCACCGAACTGTCAACAGCGAACTGGCTAATAAGCCACATGGAACTCCAAAGCTCTTATCTGTTGAAGGTCTTCAAACACGACGACCCCCGTCCGGAATTAATTTCTGGAAGAGGGAAACCCCTCGCCAACACTATGGCAACGAATGGAATTTCTGGCAGTTGCTGTGAAGTTGTCGGAATTTGCAAATAGGAGCTGTCTTAGCGCAGACCTCAGTGTTTGGTTTCATTAAGATAGACGGGCGCTGAAGGAAGAGATTATACTGCTGAGTGGTGGTGATGCCAGATTCCTTCACACTAAAGCTTTCAGCCTTTAACTAGCCTTAAGGCTTTGAACCTTCGCATACATTTCGGGGAGAGAGATTCGAATCGCGTTCTATAATGAAGGTGACACCCAATGTAATGGGTTATGTTACACGCAATGACTTATTTGTACAGGGTATAACTTTGTATCTACGATAAAAAAGTAATTTAAAATTTAAAGTTAAAGAGGATAATAAACGAGGAAAAAGTATTTATATATTAAAAAATCATAATTAAAATAATTTTAAATATGAAAGAAAAAAAATCAGTATTTCATTCAGATTTCGCTTGAGAAATTTAATATTTATTTCAGGCAATTAAAATGCTTTCAATAGAAGCATGTTAACCAAATAGACAGAAAAAAATATATATAAAAACTGCATCATTTTTATGTTAATCTCAATATATAATATTAAAAGATTAAATGAAAATAAAAAAAAAATAATAATTAAAAATTTTTTACAAAAAAAAAGGCAATATTAGTAATAATTAAGTTTTATTACATTTGTCAGATTATTACATTGCACGTAAATAGAATATATATTGTAACGAGTCTTATTCATGTCTTTCACTAATCTTCTTGGGAATAATCCTTAACTCTGTTGTATGATTGTAAAATGCTAATGTGATTTGCTATTTAAAGCCAAGTGAAGAGAGGGAAGTAGTTGATCGTCGTCAGGCTGATACTGAAGTTAAGAGTTTTAGAGTAATAATATTTGAAGCTGTCGGAGTTTAAGTAAGGAGATTCTATATTTCGTCAACTCAGGATGAGTAAACTTGCGTCGGATCGACAAAGAAAATATAACGACAAATATAAATAATTTAACAATTATCATTGATATTTAAGTTAGTAACTAAGCTGATAGCTGCCTTAGCTTAAATAACTTCTTGATAGCCAAATAAAGGTGTTGATTTTACTAAAATGTCTTTGATTCTGTGCATGCAAATTCACCAGCGACCTCAGAGTCGCAACAATATACAAATGATAAAAGTGGCACATATTACAATCTGTACAATATAGAAATGGAAAAGTAAATAATTATTGATTGTAAGTACGTTTCAATTTTTAAATGTTTCTAATTGATTATTAATAAATTACATATTTTATTCCCAATAATCAATTCCGAAACATCGTACAATTTTAATTTAGAAACAAGCGTATATTTTTCAGATTAATTACACAATACCTTAAAGTGAAAACAAATACTTTTTTCTTTGACAAAAACCAAATTTAGAAAAAAGAAAGAATTTTTTTTAAATAAGATTTAGATTTGATTAACAACGAGTTTCTCTAAAGAAACCCGAAAATACAGCACATTCTGTTTTATCAATACAAAGTACATTTGAAAAGAACTTATTTTTATCTCACAGCTTTGTGTAATTAATATAGAAGATGAATCAAGAATTACGATTTTACTTTTAGAATGTAATCAAAATGTTTAACCCTTTAACTGTCAAGTTATTTTGATGATTTGGGTACACAAATTGTCAAATTTTTTTTAACCAAAGAACTTCTAACCTCTAACCTTTGAAGTCTTCAGTAAAATGCTGCCATCTATTGAATTGAGCGCACATTAAATTTTCCCGAGAATCAGCCGGATTTGACAAAGAGATGAAGCCGAAATAAACGTCTCCCGATATAAATTCGGGTAAAACAATACGATGCACTCAAAAAAATTTACCCCGAGTAATACTCGGGCGTGACATTTTCGAACACCACTGTTGTGCACGAGATTATCTCGGGCATGACAGTTAAAAGGTTAATAAAAAAACATCTGTTTTCCATGCATCGTTATTTAGTGAAAATTAAATGACTTGAAGGTAATCTCTACATTTTATAGTATGAATAAAATATAAGATTTCTTTACTAGAAAGTGAATTATGTTTCTTTATCGTTCAGGCAGTTCGAAGTTTCGTAAATAAAGTTCGAATAAATTAAAATTTTCAGAACAGGATGCTTCAGAGCAAAAGCAAAATGTGAAACTCATCAATCTCTGCTACACGCTCGATTAATTTTCATCCGAAGTTAATTCATTTAATTTTAACTCGTATTTCAATAATGTTAACCAATTAGTTGGAAATTGAAAAATTTCGCGTCCTCTTTTGGAAATGCATCTTTCATTATTCATACCATCATTTTAAAGATTAAAAAAATAATAATAATAAAACCTGCATATTTTTTTAAAAAAGATTTAAGTATTAACTAAAACCAAAATTAAAAAAAAAATTGTATCCTACTTCAAAAAAATTTAAATAATATACTTCGGATAGCTCAAAGAACATATACGTAATACAAACAGTAATTTCTCAATTTTTTTTAAGACTGTCTTCGCCAAATGAGCCCATTTTCAAACACAAAAATGCCTCAATTTTTTATGAGAATTGGCAACATTCCAATTCATGCATTTGTTTATAATATAGCGCATTAAAAAAATTTCAAAATATTTCCTAAATAATAATATGTTTTATTTGAACATGCAATGGGATAGCTCATTTAGCAAAATGGTATAGGAGAAAAAATGCGCAAAACACATTTTATACCAGAAAAAAAGTGTCGA
>BMAV01008426.1:41757-59697 GCA_019973955.1 Trichonephila inaurata madagascariensis | reverse complement strand
CCCCCCCCCTTGTGTGCGCCACTGGGTGAGTGAGTATTTCTTATTAACGTCGTACTTAATTGCAGCACGAGGAATATTGGCGACACACATTGTAATTTTGAACTTCGTTCAAGTGATGAGGGTGACACCTGAGCTTGCACCTTCATCTCCAAAGTACCACACCATGCCAGTAGAGAGGCTGATGCACGACAGATTTAATATGCATCAGCTCCTTTGTAAGGCAAGTCTTCAGCGGCACTAGGTTCGAACTCATGACCATAAAACACTAGGCAACAAAAAGTCACTATTTTTATTAGGATAAACTAAAAAAAACAAAAGAGAAAGAAAGCGATGAGCTTCATAATTGTGAGCCGAGGTCAAGTAACGAGGAAGGTACCTGAGCTGTGACACTTCCATCTTCTAATTTCCAAATTATGCCAGCAGGAGAATTTTGAGCCTCGATACATTTAACGTGAACAACTTCTACACGACGAGTCTTCAGTGACACAGGGTTCGAACCCGCGATTCGACAACACTGACCACGAGTTCGCGACCATGGCCACTCGTCTACCGCGGCCACAAATACGACTCGGAACTAACAATTATCGAATTTATACTGAACCCGCAAGCAAGCATCGTCATAATAGCATTTTAGTCCAAAAAACTAACAAGATTTGCAAAATTAAAAAAAAAAAATCTACTTATTTTTATTGTGTCACACACATTGCATAAAATAACCCCGATAAGATAATAAATTAAAATGAATTAGTAACAGAGGTATATATATATCTTCCGAATAAAAAAAGTGTTAAAAATACAATACTTGTATTTTTTAAAAGGCTGCATACATAAGAAGGCACCCTTACCTAAAATGAAAAGAAAACATAAATTAATACATATACAAATTACATACTTAAAGAGAGAGAACATACTTAGAACTTCTAAGTAAATAAATTGAAATTCTCAAAAGAGAGTATCATAGAAACATATAATAACTTGTAACAGTCTTACTAAAATGAGTTATCCATTTAAAGTATTTATTACAGATAAGATTTATACATTTAAATAAAGAGCTTCGAAAATGATGAGTAATGAACCATACTGTTAATACGATACGTAAGATGAAACTTAGTATCATTCGATATTAAAGGATGAAAGACTTTCGTATGTCATTTATGATAAATTACATTCTATAATGACATTCACAATATTTGGATCTATGTATATATATATATATGTATGGTAAAAGACATGCTTTACACCCAATACCTCATATATATTAATGAACCAAATTATGAGAAGACAGCATATAATATGCTTCTCAGTTTCCATAAATTATTTAACAGAATTCCCACGAAGATTCTTGCTCTCCATGAGGAGTAATTTGATACTTTGAATTAAGGGCTGTATAAATTTTTAAGAGAAAAGAGTATGTTACTTAAACTTTAAAATTTAAAAAAAATGCATTATATAATCAAAAAATAATTCAGAATAAAATAATTTATAATATATATGAGATTAACTTCTCAAATTTTGAGGGGTTCTGAATTTTACTTGTTGTGAATTCAGTTATTATAGAATATTCAAAGAATTCAACATTTAAAAAAAATGCCATTCTAAATTAACTTTTGAAATGTATGTACATATGATTATTTCAGAAAAAGATATTCTGTTTGTGTATTTCTGATTTATAAAAAATTAAAAGAAAATAAGGAAATTGAAACTCTTTGATCTATTTTTCGGTAAAATTTATGAATTTTACTATTCGCCATACATTTTTAAGATCCTGCTATTATATTTTGTGTTTAATGGTCTTTATATAATTTGATATATTTTTAAATACTGTATGTTTCTGAATATAAGCTGATACTTGGGGAAAAGTCGAGAATGTGTTTTTCCTTCAATAAGATTCACACACACTCAAATTCAATAAATTCAAATTGCTAAGAAGGAAAATGTTAGTGGTGATAGTTTTATTTCTGGGAACCCTATCGGAAGCGAACACATTTTTTTCCCTCATTTGTTACCTACAATATCTGATCCAGACATACTTTGGAAAATGAGCGGAATAAGAAATTCGTATAAGACACGTGATCGTCGACCTATGTTTAATGCTCTGTAGGATTAACTCGCTGAATGATGACCATAGGCATTCAGATATCCCAATGAGTGAAAATAAATTTTGAGATGTTTTCAAAAATTCGGATTCTGATACTAACTCTGAAGGATTTATGACTTTACCCCCTTTACAATAAAAGTTTCATTCAAAACATCCAAAAGGCTAATAGAAATGTTAAAAAAAAGGCCCTTCCTAAGCCACATTATTTCTGAGATTAGCGGATCTGTATACAAAAGCCAACTCATTACTTTTACTTTAAAAAAGTTCCAAAAATTCCTGGTTTATACGCGGAAGTATACAGTAGTTAATACGAACACAATCATATATCTAACTTTAGTTTTCATTTTGTTTATTTTGATTAAATATACAGCTTACAAAGTAATACCCAAACACTACACACATTTACGCATATTCGTAAAAAATATCTATATATTTTCACCATTATTCTTAATTACACACAAAAATATCTTTTTGGAGAGTTAAATTCCTTCGCCTTAATTGTTAATTCCATAATACCCTACTGAAAAACTTATCTTTTATACAGTTTGGGAATGTTAGACCAAAACAAGAAAAACTTTTTAAGCATCTGGATTATGATAAATGCATATGCGCTTTCAAATTTTTAATTCTTTCAGATTAAATTATTTCATTTCTTACTTAAAAAAAGTTCAGAACAACATAACTTTTCAACACAGACAAAGACAAAAACTCAACGAAGAAATTTATGATATTTTAAGAATATTAATAACTACATAATATGTACATGACATATTAAGGTATTACATGTGTGTGTGTGTGTAATATCTCGAATATTAATTATTGTCTAAGAAGTCAGAATTGTCACAAGATACACTGCATTTTCTAAAAATATGCAGTGTAGAATATTTTTATTAATTTTTAGCCAAAAACAAAGGAACAATGAGTTAATTCTTTCTTGGGAAAAGTTTACACAATCATGTCTTTTTACACTCTAAGAAATCAAAATAATAGTTAAACTTCACTGACTCAGAATATTTTTTTTCTTTTACAGTCATTTATTCCCACAACCCCACAACCAGGATTAAAACCGAAACAAATCTTCCCCCCAAAACGTTCTTTTCCCCCTCTTTAGCTCTTTATCATTCATTAAACCTTCACGCTAATTTTTTTTCTCTTTTAACTTAACGCTGTTGCATTCTTTGTGGAGCAAATTATTTTTTTATACCTCGTTTTTTTAAAAATCTAGGAAACAAAGGCTTCTTTTTACTAAAGAGAAAGAAAAAAAAACCTGTAGAATAAAAGTTCTTTAAAAAATGGCGGAGAAAAAAATACTGGTGTTCTTTAAAGAAAGACTGATGATTTTACCACACATCGTTTTAGAAATGATAAACGAAGCAAGAATTCATTTGTGTTCTAAAAAGTTACTAAACACATCTGGTGGAAATACATTATTCAACCATGCTATAAACATTCACTTTTCAGTTATGTATAAAGTAAAAGATGTTTTGAAGCTTGTATATAAGAATCATTAATACTATCCGCGATCCATTATAATAATGCATCTTTCTTATACATTTAATCTTAACATTTATCTTTAACGCCGACTATTACACTGAAGAAAAATTTCCTTTACTATCAGATCTTTAATACATCATTTGATATATAAAACATATCTAATCTTTCATATAAATATACCGTAAAATCCGGCGTATAACGCGCAATTTTAACACAAAAAATAAGATCGAAATTTACGGGTGCGCGTTATACGCCGGTTATAAAAATAAGAGCTTGAAAAATGAAAAAAGAGGAGCAAAGAAAAAAATTAAACTTCTACATATACATAAAAACTGTTTTTGTTTTTTAAGAAATGGCATTTCTTAAGAACTTAATAGGGTTGTATTTCTAGAAATATACTATATTTTTTCAAAAGCCTGCAATAATGCCTCGAATAAATGACTTCGAAACATACAAGCATTGCATACGTACATTTCAAGCTTCTTCGTAAAAAAGGGGGTGCGCGTTATACAGAGAATGCATCTTCAAATTAAAAATTGCAGCTCTAAAGTATGGGTGCGCGTTATACGCCGGATTTTACGGTATATTCTTTTCGAAACGTTTGATATTCGGTACATTATAATGGTTAGAATTTCAAAGAGTTCGAAATTTTTCGGTCAAAATAACTAAAATGTAAGTCATACTTAGTTTTGTCTTTAATAATTACTCCACATACTCTGAATTTACTCTTTCACATTGTCCCATAAAGCAAATAGAAACATAAACGCAAAAGTATTTACAAAATCGAACAAATTTCATACATAAATAAGAAGCCAATTGTTGATTTTTTTTCCTTTTTAATTCCAACCAGTAGTCAGCATCAAAATATATCGGGAGTTTTCACAAGTACCTGGAATAAATAACGATTAAGAGCCGGCCAATAAAAGATCGGCTTCTTCAAACTGCATGAATTTCCAGAGAGATGAGAGAAGAAATCATCAATCCAGTTTAAGGTATCCGACTACATTCGGAACCGTGATTTTGCAAAAGCGTATAAATGGATAATATTTATGATATTTAGTGTCATTTAGGTTAGAAAAGGTATATAAAATTGTTTTGAGAATAGTATTACAATAAAAAATTATTTAAGTACAATATTTTGACAAAAAACAAACATAGATTGACCCATTTTCTATAAACATTCTCCTTTTATGAAAAATGTTTCTATTATGATAATATTTTGCCTGTATGTAGCTCAGACTTCTGTACAGAGGCTGAACTAGATTTTTTGAAATATATAACTTAGAAGTGGAGATATCCATATTTTACGACAACAGAGGGGAGAAATTTTAAGAAAAAAACGCCGATAATTATTTCAATTGGTGGTAATTCTGAAAATATTGTGAATTTTTCAAAAGTCCTAGTTCAGACTTTCTGGAGAAGTCTTTACTTTATATAAGCAAAATATTATTATTGTAGAAGCATTTTTCATGAAAGGAGAACGTTTTGAAAAAAGGTTATTCTAAGTTAATTTTTTGCCAAAATATTGTGTTTAAATAATTTTGTTTTGTCATAATGGCCTTAAAACAATTTTATACATGTATTCTAATCTAAGTGGCATTAAATATGATAAAAAAATTATCCATTTATGCGCTTTTTTAAAATCACGGTTCCGAACGTAGTCGGGGATACCTTAAAATATATTAAAAATTCCAAATTATGTTAACTGCATTTGGCCATAAATTATTGCGCACAAAAATGGCGTTTGTCATATTTTAAAAGTACAAGGGCTCAAAGATTTTCAACATTTATCAACATCTTTCTGTGCTACCAGTTGTTCACACAGTAATTAATTCTTTTATAGGTTTGAATATCATGACTTCACATCGAAAAGTCGAGAAATCACACAAGAATCAACTTAGTTTCCACTATAACTGTCAGATACTTGTTGCCAAACACCATCCTCTATGAAATTTACACAAGGCCATGTAATTCCAATAATACTGAAAGTGGCTTTGTGATAATGCCTGGATGTCAGACTAATGTCCATAGAGTCAATTTGTACGCAAATCCGCTACAGCCATTCTGTGACGAACTGCTTCCATTGACAATGCCGCATCAAAGGCTCTCTCGAAATGTTACTAGTTGATAAACTAACTATATATTATACATAGGATGTCCTAAACTGAGTGTTTAGAAACTGCTATGATGTGATACTTTATAACAGTAATTACGTTTTGTAATATTCTATTTTCAACGTAGTGAGTCTAATCTTGTTGTTTAAACCTATTTTCGATTTCAAAATGCTGTTTTTCAGTTCTAAATTGCATTTGCAACAATGTGAAGTACACAACTCAATTATCGATAGATAAACATTATTAAATTACGTTTAGCATTATTATTTTAAATAATATTTGGCAGGCTTTTATATCCATTAAGCTTTCATCTTAATCACTTTTAGTAATCTAATAAATTCTAGGAATTTCGGTAAATTGATTACATTTTTCACCCGTTCATCATAAGACAGTGCTTCTCAATAATACTATACTTTCACTCTAAAGCTACAATACGACTTTAACCTATTAAGTGCCACCGGCGTATATAAAAGCCTCGCTCACCCAAAGAGATGATTGCCCCAGACGTACATATACGTCTTTTCAAAGTACGATCTTTTCTGTGCATTGCTATCCATAAAATTATTTCGAAGGTTTTGGATTGCAATAAAAGGACCTTGACAGTACTTGTGAAGTACTTACTTTTTTCAGAGAGGCTTTGCTTATTTATTCCTTTTCTCCCCCCCCCCCTAAAATGGTGGCATTGGGGAGCGAATCGAGTAACTTTTTATCGCATTTAAGAGATTAATTATAAACCATACAAATTATCAAGATAATTATTAATTTTTGCATATAATTTTATATATGACAAGTCCAAGGGGTCACTGGTAATTATTAAACTTGTTTTTATAATATTGTTAAATTAATTCTAAAATACATTGTGCAGTACTGATACATTTATAAGTTGTTTTTTTTTTATATCAGTGCAAATGTGTGTATTTTATTATTCAGAATGTGTTTTGTTTGTTTATTTTCAGTAAATTAATAATTTTTTAAAGATAATCTTTTGTTTACGATTTTTCAATATGCTAGCGGCCTAGGGGGGCGCGCTCCACAGTTTGAGAAACGCTGTAATAAGATCTTAAATAACTAACTTAACTTAAAGAATTCTCTGTAAAAGAAATTGTATTCTGCCTACATTTTTTGTAATTCAGCAAGAAATAGTTTCATTACAATGATTCATACATAAACCCATTTCTTCAATTTATTACAAGTTTTAAAGTCAGTATATTCTAATATATTGACAGCTTTAATATATTTTGAAGAAGCTTTTAAAAATAAATATATTGATGATGACTAAACCTCGAACAGAAAATAAGAAAAACGAAAGTACTTTCAAAATGAAATATTACAAATCGTTGCATTAATTAGTTATGAATTTACTCAAAATACATAAATATATATTTTATATTGAAATATCACGCATAATTTTCAAGGAATTTTAATGAATATTACATAAAATTTTTTAATTTTCTAATTTTGTTTTACTTTATATTTTGGGTAAAAAAATGAAAGAGACAAAATTCGACGAATGTTCAAGGTAATTGGGTAAACTATATTTTAAGTCATGTGCTATATACAGTAAAAAAAACCCTTATGTGCGTGTTAAAATTATAATAACAAAAATAATACAATGTCTATGTTTCAGAATCCAGAAAATATAATTTTTAGTCACATATATTGTATCACATTTCGATAATAAAATAAAATCTGTAATTCGTTAATATTTCCTTACATTTGAACTCCCAAATTTCAATACTTCAAAACTTTAAAATGGTATTCATTAACTACAGTTAAACTGTCAAAAAATTTGCAATTAAGAGAGTGAATGTCATGAAATAAAAAGTATTCTAAAATACCACAATGAATGTAAATGAGTGAATATTAATGTCGCACTGTTCAGCTACACGAGGGCTTTTTGGAGACGGATCTCGTAATTTTGAACCATAGTCAAGTGACGAGGACGACACCTGAGCTGCACCCCCCTCTCTTCTAACAACCACAACACACCAACGGGACGACGTTTGAGCTCTCGACATATTTAACGTGCACCGCTCCCCTACACGGCGGGTCTTTAGTGGTACTGGGATCGAACTCATGACATGCCTGCCATTATCCGATACCTTCACCACTGGGCTACCACAGCCCTCTCTAAAATACCACACTTCAATGTAAATAAAAAAAATTTCTGTCGAGCATTTCCCAAAACATGATACTTACACAAAGGTTTTGAATGTAAATGACGAATAAAAAATGAATAACTATCGACTTTAATACGTCTCATTTCAGATTTGATTTAGTTTACGTTGTAATCTAAAGCAACACAAGGGCTATTGGCGACGGACTTCGATCAGGTGACGAGGACGACACCTGAACCATAACACACACCCTCATCACACCAACGAAAGGACTTTGAGCTTCGACATACTCAACATACATATATTCCTTTACACAGCGGGTCTTCAGTGACACTAGGCTTCGGACATGCGACTCAACAACGTTGGTCACATATTCGCGACCATGACCACTCGGCAACTATGGCCACACCTCATTTTATAAATACAGTAATACCTCGACTTACGTTACCCCGACATACGTAAATTCGGTGTTACGCGATTTCCAAATCTCGCCGATTCATCTTTTTTTTTTTTTTTAATCACTGAAACTCAGGGGGAATTAGTGCCTACTATGCACTGGCGTAGCCTAGCTCTGAGGGAGCCCTGTATCAAAATTCTCAGGGACTCTTCTTCAGATATGGGAGCCCTGTTAGTGGGACTGTAGTTATATAAGTTGGGGTCCCTATAGCTTGGGGGCTCCGTATCACTGGTACGGCTGGTACGTCGGTAGCTACGCCGCTGCTATTATCGTACTTCCTACTATGCTCAATTAAAGAAAACAGGTCATTAAAATCCAGGCTTTCGTAAAAGTCAATACCGAATTAGGGAAAAACCGCTTCACTTCAAACATTCACAGCTTTTTTTCCCTTTGAATGAAGCGAGAAAAATATACCAATACCGTCAATATATCAATCATACATTGCAATACTTGTAAATAGGGAAGCAAAATAAACAACCCGATGCGTCAGCTTCTTCAGATAGAAGCCCAATTAGTTTCCAAGCAAAATGTTTTTTAACTCCCCTTGAATCACTGACAGTCAACGGGCCAATCACACGCCGAACATTTTTTTAAAAAATAAACAATCCAAACACACACGTCATACACCAAGCACGAACTGCTGCGACTTATCAATCAGCGGTGAGTCAAATTCTCACCTAACTCTTCCATCAAGTACAGAACAGAACCCCCACTAAAAATACATCACGGCCCCAACGTTTGTTATGTACCTATGTGGAAAAAAAAAATTCAAGCAACTTGTCATTAACAAGCAACTTCTAATCCTTTTTGTCAACTTCATATCACTGCTGTAACAGTCAAACATTTTGAAAGAGAAATGGGGTGAATTTTTTTTTATCTACCCCCAAATTCGGATGGGAAAGAAAAAGAATAGCCCTCAATCCGCCCTTTGTGTCTCGTGCACCCCTCTCACGACCTGGGCGGCCCCTCATGTGCCCTAATGTCACGGTACCAAAAGATAAAAATGAGTCATAGCCTTTTCCATGCCCACCCCCCCCCAAGGGCGGCAAAATCATTTTGCCTTTTATTTTTTTTTTTTTTTTTTTTTGCTCTTAAAAATCTCAAGTGGTTTTGGCTTTTAAAAATTTATTAGCGTCGGTGTATTTTAATGCTGCATTGGATTCTTCGAGAGCTGGGGAAAAAAGTTTTGAGTCCAATAATCGCTCGAGTTCTTCAATCTAATAGAAAATGGAATCCACGAAAGGGGAATTTTTTCCCCCTGTGCTTGCTCAAGCTGTTGAACTTATGATATACTTTTTAACTTCGGGTATTTGCTAAAAAAGTTTCATACGGGAACGATCTGTGTATACTTGAGAAGTGGAGATGGAAAAATAACAGACTATAATATATATCGGATAATATTTTGAAAAATATATGTAGGGAAAATATTCCATGGACTGAGTGAGGGAGTGAGCGTTTATTAACGTCGTACTATAAAGTAGCACGGCTTTTGGCGACGGACTTTGTAATTTTGAGCCACAATCAAGTGATCAGGATGGCTTCTAAACTAGCAATCCCTCTCCAAACTTATGCACTACGGTAGGACTTAGAGTCTTGATAGATTTAACGCTCATCAACCACCCCCTCTACACGGCGATTCTTTTGTAACACTAGGTTTTGAACCCGTGATTAGACAATGCTGGCCACCAGTTCACGACGATGACCACGAACTCTCCAGGGGTAGAAAAACATTGATGTTTGAATTTTAAGTTGATTGTTTGATTGTTTATAAACGCAACACTTCTGAGCAACACGAGAGTAAAATTTGTAAATTCCTCTTTGAGATCTTTTATAAAGAATGCGTCACTGACAGAGTTCAAAGGAATGAGAAAAGCACGCCTTACAAAATAATTTACTTCACAAAATAATTTACTTACATAAGTACAGATACTCTCTTGACACTACCAGAGAGCAGATGCATTGACCAAACGTGGTCTCTGCAGCTTCTATCTCTCTGACCACCCACACTCGTTACTTTTACATATTCTACGGACTTCCGCTCTTAGCCTTAAGGCATGTGCAAACTGATCCCGAGCCCAGGGCCTCACCCTCGGGGGGGGGGGGCTCGTTTCGTTCTCGACTCATTCTTGATAAGATCATGATCCGGATAATTTTCACAGTTAAATATTATTCCCTTACATATTCTCCAAAAAATAGGAAATTTCAAACTGCATGCCAACTGGCAAAAGTGGCAAGGCTGTATTATCATGTGATGACCGTTGTCCATATCTAGGCCTAAGCCTAATACCATAAACAATTCTTCAACTCTTTTAAATTGAATGCGACCATCGGTCGAGACAGTTAGTGCCTAAGTTAGTGAGATTAAGAGTCGTGCACCTTTATTTGTTTCAAATTACAGTTTGTACGAGTATTTGACAATGCATGCTATGCACTGTCTATTTTTAAATATCATTGGTTCTGCATAGGGGACCAGAGCCTCAAAAAATCTTTTCTGGGTCCAAGGTCTCAAAAAGTCTTAACACATTCTTGCTCTTAGCGGCTCCTCGTAGTAGAACTCTGAATCTACAATGAGATTTATTGGTGGAAACCCGTGGTCAAGAGATGAGGGAGACATGTGAGCTCTTCTAACTTCCACATCACGTCAACAAGAGGACTTAACACCTCGACAGAAATAGCGTGCATCAGTTTTTTCACACGATGGAATTCGAAAAATAATAAGACAACAAAACCCATCATTAAACAGAAATAACACCGGTTTAGAATTTATGCGGAGAACATCAAGATATAAATATTTTGACATTAAAAGTTTCAACTATAGCCAAAAACTATAAATACAACCACTGACAATAAAGTTCGGTTAATGAAGTCAGAAGGCCGATCTGGCAACACTGGCGAAACAAAACGGCTCACATGCACGGTGGCAGGTGTTGACTATCTTTACAAAGTGCTTATTTAGTACGTTGGTTCTTAACTGAGAACAGGAAAATGAACAAACAAAAGTTCAATTTAAAGTTTTGTTTTAAGTTTGGCAAGACACCAAAAGAAACTTATGCGATGCTGGTACGTGTTTATGAAGATCAAGCACTATGGAATGCGTGTACGAATGGTTTGCCCATTTTCGAAAAGCAGGAAAAGTGTTCCTGACCACCCCCTCACCGGAGAAGACTGGTGACCTCCTTCAGTGACGAAAACATTGAGAAAGTGAGGAAATTAATCACTAAATATCGTCAATTAACTGTGCGCATGATAGCTGAAGAACTGCTGATTAACCGTGAATCCGTGCGACAAATCGTTACCCAGAATTTAGGGATGAGAAAAACGTGTTATCGGTATTGACGATATTCCTAAAACCCAACGAAATGTGACGAGGCTTTTGAATTCCATCTCAAAAGAACACGTCATGCAAAGTTTCCAGGACATCATGTATAGCTGATCTCAGCGGTGCATAGTTATGGGAGATGACTATTTCGAAGGACAGTAAGGTAACTTTCGTTAATATTTCATCTACGTTACTGTTACAGGACTATTCACCGAACTTTATTGTCAGAGGTGGTATTTTAAACTTATTAATGGTCCCGACCACAGCCGACAAAGATAAATATTACTTTTAATATTGATAAAACCAATGCATTGAAATCAGGCCAACAAATGTTGGTGAAAATTAAAGAATTGCGCTTGTCGAATCTAAATAGAAGCCAAAGAATTATTATCTCATATAGCACAAACACAACGGATTCTATAGATTTATTGAAACATAATCCTTCAAAAGGAGCATATATCTACACTTTTATTACCGAAAAACGCTAACATTCACGTGACGATTTTTTAAAGAGCAAAAATTGTTCTATAGATCTGAAAAAGATAGCGTGACAACGGATGCCAGACTCGAAATAATAAAAGTCAATCTTGACTTATTACCCGTGAATAAGTTCGTGAAAAAAGTACATGTTCGATATGTCCATTATATATCAGTGCTATAGATAAAAGAAGCATTCGTCATTAAGTATTGTGATCTGGAATTCAACACATTACATTGAAGATGTAATTATAAAAATATTGATATTATTCTATATATAAAATATTAAGTTTTCATGTAACGAAACAATCCTTTTGTATATCAAGGATTTCCAAACTTTTTTAAACTTAAAGCACTTTCAAAAACAACTAATTCAGACGCACGTTTAAATCATGATGGTCTTAAAAAGTATATCCGTCTTTCTTTAACTTATTCATTAATACAAATAAATTTTACACACACACACACAATCAGGTTCGAATATTAAACAACATAATTTATTATATAATCTTAAATAAAAGATAATTAAAATTCCTTAAAATATTTATATATGTATGTTTTTTGTTTAACTTAATCTGATCCCTGTTCTTGAAGTTTGATTATTATTATTATTGTTTCTTTATTTTGAATATCATTTTTTGCAATAATGTCGAATTTTTTAAAAGCAAATTCTTGTATTTTCTTCCAAATATTCCAAAAGTGGTATACTTTTTTTAAAAATCTGATTGTGAAATGTATAGCTTTAAAACCGCTTAATGCTATATTTAAGACAAAAACTGATAACCATTCCTGTACAACCATACACTAGGACATATGATAAAAAGGTTTTGATTTTTATGAGCACACTTTGCTTTTAACTTGTTTCGAAAATAAAATCATTTATTAAGTTAAAAATTTTAGCAGAATGTATGTTGTGAAAATCACTGTTTTACGTACATTTTGGAACAAAAATGAAAAAGAATTTGAAAAAATTCAAATTTTTAAGAGTTTTATAAAAATCCAGAAAAAAATTGTAATAAAACTTTTTTAACCTCTATACTTCCGTAATACTATCGTAACATTAAAAGGTATCATTCTCAATAGAATAACGAATATAATATCAAAATAAAGGGGAAAAGAAAAAATAATGAAGTGTTTTTTTAATCTTCAACAGAGTATCACTTATTACTTATTTTTTTTGTTTGTAGTTAATCATATTCACTTTTTACTGCATTCTTAAAAAACATAGGATTTTAAATCCATTCTCCAATAATTTTTCACATTTCATCATTCTATCACGAAGGATTGAATACAAAATCAATAAATGATATTAAAAAAAAAAAACCATTGAAATATTTTTTAAAATGCATTCCAATTCCACGTCCAATTGTACGAAGAAACAATGTTAAGTTTTTACAACAAAAAGTCGCATTACACAATATATAAATGCTATCCATTAACAATAATAGGCAATGGTAAGTGGATAAATATAAAAAAATCAAAAAAGTAATGATCATGATGATCTGGTCACATAAAAAACCCATACAAATTCTACTTATTTCCAGATGTTTTTTCCCACATTATTCTTACTTAAGAAAGAAAAAAAACAACACACAAAACATTTATCCTCTTAGGAATAAAACTCTTAACAAAAAACGAATATATAAAGTATTTCGTTTAAAAGAAACATACTTTCTAGGAAACAAAGAAATCATCTTTATTCCCAACACCTTTTCCCTCCAGATTTAAAAAAAGAAAAGAAAAAAACCTTTGTCTTCCGAAGCATTTTTCTCTCATTTTGAAAGTCATTCTTCGCTGCCATCTTTGGATTCAAATAAGCAGTAATGTCTGCGATTTAGTAAATTGGGCATACATAAGTTAAGCCTAATCGAGACCCTTAAATGAACTGGCTAACGAGAATAATAAAATAAAACGAGAACGATGTCTTTTGATTCTTTCTTTCTAGATAATTCCCATTCGATGCAGACGATCTCAAGGCCCATTAAGGAATACTTTTAAATGTTCCTGTGATGTTCCTTCATCAAAAGAAGCCGGCGTTCGAATTGTGCAATCGAACAACAAATTACTTCGAGCCAAGAAAGAAAAGGGCGGCAGCCATTTTGTTCGAATAAGTATCTTATAGGTGCGTTTTAGATTAGGAAATTTGGAATTCTTTTGAGCTTGGATTTTAATTATGTATCATGTAAAGTTTCTTTATAGAATTGGCAACCGATAAGAAAATAGAGAAATTTCTCTGCTCTTTAAAATAAGATAAGAATAGAGGTCTTTCGTTGTATTGTTTCTTCCTGTACTATTCATAAGTTTGTTTTTATAGATTTATGTATTTAAACAAACATTAAATGTCCCCGTTTACTAAAGCAGTCAATTTCAGTTTCTTTTTCTTGAGAGAATAATTTAAATGGAATTCCATTCATTGCTTTCTACGCATTCTGTTTTTAAAATTATTATTTTGGGAAACAAACTTTCTGGAGCAAGATAATCTGGAGTCATTTTAGATGGTTAATTTATTTTAATACAAAAAAAAAGCATTAAAAAAAGTTAATAAAAGTAGCATTGAAAATGTATACAAAAATTTTACTTCATTATTAGTAGAAATTATATATTAAAGTTACTTTTAATTTTTTATGTGTTAAGTATTTAATCATTATCGAATCTTAAGGGACATGGTACGATTTAAGCAAAAATTTTTAATTTAAGGATTTTCAAAAATTTTTTGGTTGCGTCCTATGTGAGTATACTATGTAAAACAGATTTTGAGCTCAAAATTTCATAAAAAGCTATCCATTTAATTTTTTAAGAAAAAAACTTAAAATTTGTGAAGTGATTTTAAAATACTACTCCTCCTACAAAAATTTACGTACACGCATAAAATTTGATTTTCAAGTACGTCAAACTATGTATAATAAAAGTTGGTATGGGTTTCGCGATAACACGATTGGTATTCGTAAAATAGTTCTTTTTATGAATGCTTATTGGAAATTCCTTAAAAAATGTATCAATTCTGAGTTCAATTATTTTTTACAAAATAAGTATTGTTTTGATTCTAAAATGCATACCAAATTTTGTTACATGTACTATTAGCAATAGGTAAAAAAATCAAAGCATAAGGCACAATTGAAAAAAAAGCCTTAGCATTTTAAATGAAGATAAATTAGTTATTTTATCTTTCCGAGATAAGCCAGTTTAAAGTTTTGATTTCCCATAGGGATGTGAATAAAAACGAACGTTAAAGCTATCATAATTCTACGTTTTTTAAGTTTAGAGCTTTCAAATTTTGTGAGGTTATAGAAAAGTATATAAAAAATAATTTAGGCTAAAAAAATTAGATTTGATTTTTTGACCGAATTTTGTCAATTGAATCGTACTGTGTCCCTTTAAATTCAATAGAATGCCAGTGGTAACGAACCGTTTTGTTTGCAATGATTCGATGGTGTGCAATATATGGCAGTCATTATAATGTAACATATCACATAACTCATTCTGTATCATTTACTATTCCTCTTATTCATATTCTAATGTTTTATATAAAACATATTTAACGTATAAACTCGTATTCTTTTGAGTAAGTGACTTAGTTTTATTTTAAAGTGGTCTGTATGACTCAACACTTTGCATTTTCAAAAATATATGGTGGCATGTTTTTCAAACATATTTTAAGCGATTTTTATATAAAAAAAATATTATATAGTTACAAAAATAAGCCTAAAATTAATGATTAATAACTTATACATTAAATAATATTTTAAAAAAAATCACATTTCTTAAAATAATTCATACTGCCTGTCTATACCTCCTTAAAAGACTTCTTTTTTTTCCAAATAAAAGAAAATCATAACAGTAAAAGTGGTTTAAATAAAATTAAGATTACATTCATGGATAAATCATACATAATTTTAAGATTTATTTACAGATTCATAAAGCATTTTACTGCAAGATAAAACAACTGGCTAAATATGAGAAGGAAAAAATACGAAGTATGATAATTTTCTGTACCTTTTCAACTACTAACGTATCACCTCATCGAACAATTTCATCAAAACAAAAGATGTCGCTAAATGCCACAATATATAGCCAATTAAAAAAAAACTATTCCCGCACATGTTCGAACACAATAATACTAACGACGACAGTATTTGGCGACATTTTTTAAATAGGTAAAATGGCCGACGACATAACACGAACTAAGTAACCATTTTTATTTAGCTGATAATTAAATACGAAAATAATAATTCACGGTACTTACGTATTATCACAACCGTATTGGCGACATTATATGAAACAAAGCACCTGGTAGCCAATTCAGCGCGTATGACACATAGGAAATCGGGGTTGTCAACTTGGCGAGTTATTAATAGAGTTGGCTATTGTTGATATAATATGTAAGTACCTAATTTACATTACAAAGGGCTGATAAAGAAAAAATAAAACTAGTTTGGAGTTAAACATATGGTTGGTTTTCCACCAAAGTTAAAAATCCCATCCCTCTGACCTATATTAAGCCACCTATACATATCATCGTTTTGGTAAATTAATGACATAGCATACATTATTATATATGGTGTATGTTGGGCTTTAAATATTGAGTCCATGATATCTTTCTCTGGGCTTTATTTGTAACATCCATTTGTAACATTTAATGGGCCATCCAGCTTCACCGGATCACATTCTAAGATGCATCGGACTTTCTAAGGGGGACTTAACACCCGATCACCTTATTATCATAGATTTTTTGGTGGTCCACAACCTTCTGGAACTGATCTGACATATGTCAGATCGTTCGCGGATAAGAAACAACAATAAAATCATGAACAATTTTAACTATTGAAATCTGGCTTATAAGACTGAAACTAGCATTAAATCTAGATAAATATATCAATGTCTTAAAAAACAATGGCACATCAAGCAACAACACGAAATTAAGATTACCATTAAATCCATTATATCTCGTTTTAATTCCGATAGACCACGTGGTATCTTCATGAGTGCCAACTCAACCACGTGATCCATATGAGAGAGAGAGATTCACAACATACACAATACACATTACTGTTAACAGTTTTGAAGAAAATATTTCAGAGAAGCTTTTCAATTTTGCATGAATTTCCAAAACAAACGCAGTTCAAAAAGAAACGGGGCTTACTACAACACCATTCTCATGCATACCCCTCAAGAAATGAAAAATCCCTTTCCAGTGCCGCGATTCCTCCTTCAACACTCCTTGCGCATTTATCTCCCTAAAAACTCCCAGTTGGGTAATAGGGCCCCGATGACACATTGCCCCTCGATTCCACGCCGATTTTCAGCTCCTAACTCAACCACGT
The DNA here is from genome assembly GCA_019973955.1 of Trichonephila inaurata madagascariensis. Taxonomy (NCBI): domain Eukaryota; kingdom Metazoa; phylum Arthropoda; class Arachnida; order Araneae; family Nephilidae; genus Trichonephila; species Trichonephila inaurata. Next base: position 42,300 of record BMAV01008426.1, on the reverse strand, counting down.
CACCCCACTGCACGGTGAAAGCTCAAAGCCACACACACAGCCCAAGAAAAAAACAAGCAAACAAGAGGGAGAAGAAAGGCAGTTGGAAAATCGAGAAAAAAAGTATCCACACTGCAGTTATGGGATCTATTTTTGGACAAGCGAGACATGTGCAGGCGGGGGCGTATCGTTTATCCCCATCTCTGGTGTACCGCCTGACAAAATGCGGATAAAAGACAGATCAAGTTTGCGGAATAGTCCTTCTTCGCTTGCCAAAAAGGAAACTGAGTTGGTAATTTTGGTAACAACGTGATTGAGGTTGGCTGAAGGGATGTTTGGGAAGGAAGCGGGGTTTTATCTGGTCGATCGCCTTTTGTTGGTTCAGTTGGCGATCAATGGACTAGACCGAGATTTTTTTCAAGATGGAAAACTTCCGAGCCATGAAAAATTTGTGAATTATGGTGCCCTTTTCGGAACCACTTCAAAGCGGCATTGATAAAACACTGACACAGCTGCCTGAAGAAGACCACTGTTTATCACAGACAACTTTCACAACTAACAGAT
>BMAV01008426.1:21521-38613 GCA_019973955.1 Trichonephila inaurata madagascariensis | reverse complement strand
CTAATATTCTTCATTACGCCAATGATAATTGGTGTTTTTTTAATAGAATATTGTTTTAACAAATTCAGATTTTAAGACAGACCTTCATAAAAGCGATTAGTCGTGATGTATTTTTTTTATTTTTAATATTAATGATTGTAGAAAAGTTCATTTGACACAAGTATGACGTTGAGGGTAGAGAAATATTTTTTATATTGTTTTTTTTGGAGGGGGGATAATTACTGTAAATTCCGGTGTATAACGCGCGCCTATACCTTCAGGCTACAGTTTTTAATTTTTAGGCATATTCGCCGTATAACGCGCACCCCCTTTTTTAAAGAAACAACCTTTTAAATGCAGAACAATGCTCTTATGTTTTGAAGTCATTTATTCGAGATATTATTCCAAGCTTTTAAAAAAAAAAAAATAGTGTACTTCTAGAACTACAATCCTTTGTTAACAAGGAATGTCACATTTATTTTTAAATAAACAGTATTTCGATAAATGTAGATGCCTAATTTTTTTCTATGTTCATCATTGTTTTATTTTCAAAACGTTCATTTTTATACCCGGCGTATTACGCGCACCCGTATAAATTTCGGTCCTATTTTTTGTGTTAAAAGTGCGAGTTATACGCCGGATTTTACGGTACTTGCTTATAATTATTGTGTTATAGTTCCCGTTTTTTAAAGAAATTAACCTATGTTCATCTGTTTTAAGTACATTTAATTTATGCAATGCATGCTTCATTTAGTATTTAAACAATTTTATTAATGATTTTGCATATTTTTTGTCGAATAGCTTAGAAGAATCATTGCTCTATATGTCGGAATATTTTTTTATTTAAAATATTTACATTCGGGCTTCATTTTTTTAACATTCACCGAATATGTCTTTCAAAAATGTAAATAAAAATAAAAACATAATAAATCTCTGATTTGTTTAAAATATAAAATGCATTCATTATATTTAGATGATTTTCTAAATTAAAAGAATGTGAAGCGCTCAAATATCAGTAAATTCATACAAGAACCAAATTTCTCTTAAGAATATGCGAATAACAACTTATAAAAGTCATATTCTAACAAATTTCGTATTGGTTATTAAAGAACTAGTTTTAAAATTGTGTCATTGTATACCAAGGCAAATATTTTCGTAGAAAGAGTAAGAGTAGAAATGATCAATCACGACTTAAAATATAATACGCGATGGATGTTAAAGTAGTGAATGGATTTCATTTAAAAGACTGTCTGTTTTTGAAATTTTTCATTAAATTTTAACAATGTCAAGAATTAATGGATATGTGTATCAAATTCCCCCCTCACTCAATAATTCATTCTTCTTTTTCATAATAAAAGTATATCATTTTAAACAAAATAAAGTTACTTTTGTAAGCGTATAAGTCAAAGATGTGACACGAATTATTTAATTTTTGAATGATGAAGATAAAGCCAAAAATTGACCCGGAACGTAACTTGAGCCACTCTTTGCGCTTCAAAACCGGAAGTAGTTGTAACTTTGAAAAAAGAAAGGAAGTGATGATGGATTGATTCGCCATGCATCTTCCTTGTTGGTGAGTTACTTATCTAAGAGAGATGCACTACTGTAAGAAAAGAAAATATTTTCGTCCTGTAAGAAATACAACCCTTTCGTTAAAATTCTAAGCTATATTTTTAATATAACCCTTTCGTTAAAATTCTACGCTGTATTTTTAATACAACCCTTTCGTTAAAATTCTAATTTATATTTTTAATACAACCCTTTCGTTAAAATTCTAAGCTATATTTTTAAGGTATCCGACTACGTTCGGAACCGTGATTTTAAAAAAGCACATAAATAGATAATTTTCATGATATTTCGAGTCACTTAGATTAGAATACATGTATAAAATTGGTTTAAGGACATTTTGAAAAAAAAATTATTTAAATACAATATTTCGGCAAAAAATTAACTTAGAATAATTTTTTTTCCAAATGTTCTCCTTTTGTGAAAAATGCTTCTGTTATAATAATATTTTGCCTGTCTATAGCTCAGATCTCTGTACAGAGGCTCAACTAGAATTTTTGAACTATATATCTTAGAAGTGGGTTTATCCATATTTTACGACAACAGAGGGGAGCAATTTTAAGAAAAAAACGCCAATAATTATTTAAATTGGTGGTAACTCTAAAAATAATGCGAATTTTTCAAAACTTCTAGTTGAGCCTCTGTAGAAAGATCTGAGATATACACAGGCAAAATATTATTATAATAGAAGCATTTTTCACAAAAGGAGAACATTTGGAAAAAAGGTTATTCTAAGTTAATTTTTTGCCAAAATATTGTATTTAAATAATATTTTTTGTCAAAATGTCCTTGAAACAATTTTATACATGTATTCTAATCTAAGTGACACTAAATATCATGACAATTATCCCTTTATGCGCTTTTTTTTAAAATCACGGTTTCGAACGTAGTCGGATACCTTAATACAACCCTTTCGTTAAAATTCTAAGTTACATTTTAATACAACCCTTTCGTAATAATTCTAAGCTGTATTTTTAATTTTCAGTTAATATCAAATCTACAAAAAAGAATAAAAATTTTAGTTATTGATCACGGGATTTTAATCAAACAAAACAAAAAATAGATAAAATTCTGCCAACTCTATCATTATTTTTAGGGTCTACTTCAGTGTTTCCCAAAGTAAGACCCTACGGACCCCCAGGGGGTCTTCGATATTATTCAGGAAAATTAAAATTAATTTGGGGGTCCCTAAAAAATGTCAGGGGATCCACGCAAGGTTTAATATAAAATAAACAAAATTTGATCCATTTTTATTTTTATGGAAATTTAAATAAGCAACAATAATTTACTTAGATATTCCCGGCTGGGTGTTGAATTCTTTTGAGCGTGGACTAACTCAGATCCCAAACAACAGATGAATCCATATTAATACAGGAGCATCTTACTGAAATATCCACAAATGCGAGACTTAACCAAAGTTTGAACAAGATACAACACATTCTGGTTACAAAAACAGATCCCAATTTAAAATCCTGCATTATGGGTTATTTTAAAGAAGTTGTTGACTACTTTCCAGCCTTCTACAGAAACAAAATGAAACCGACAAAAAACTAGTGCTCATTGGGATTTTAAGTTGCTACTCACAAACATTGAAAAGGACATAAATACACTCATAACATCTCATCAAGTTGATCCATGCTATTATTTTTTTAAAAAAAATTTCATTTGAAACGAAAATTATAATTTCAATAAATAATTTTTCAACAACAACAAAAAAACAAAAAAATAATTTTTTTTTTAATTTATAATTTTTATACTACGCATTTATGTAGATTTTTCGCAAGTGCTGTCTTTGAAAAGCGGTCTGTGGACAAGTTTTGACTACAAAAAGAGGTCCGTGGGCAAATTTTGACTATAAAAAGAGGTTAAGAGTTTGGGAACCACTGGTCTACATAAAAGTAGTCAAAATAAGATATAATGCAGATAACTAAAAAAAATTAGTCCTTTTATTTTTTATTTATTTTTTTAAAAAAAATATGAACACAAATTTAGTCCTCAAATGGTCAAGTTCCTCAGCATCGCGACAATAGATAAACAAACCAAGCCACAAGTCCAAATGACACAAAGGATCATAAAGCGGTATTATAGAAGTAGCTGCATGTTAAACTCTTTCGGGTCTCTAAAGCCTCATTTAATACATGTGGAATTTAAAGAATGAAGGAATAATTAACGACTGACATCGCTTGGTAATGATTCAAGAATTACGGGATATGTTGTTATTAAATCTTGTGTAGCACTAAAATGAAATTAATTCAATGCCAAATTTGAAAGTAAGACATGATATTGATATTCTATTTTTTGGCAATCAAAATATTTAAGACAATGGTAACAGGTGTTTAATTATAAAATATAAAAAGAAGCCTTTTATTTAACACTTGAACCCAAAGGGTTACATGTTAGCTCACAGACAAGATCAATAATTGAATTCAAGTAATTTAACAATGGGCATGCAGGTACCTTGATTGTTTTTAGGACATTAACATTTTGCCCACCTTAGCAAAAAAGAATTTTTAATAAAAATGAAACTTTAAAATTCAGTAAGTCTCATTCAGCAAATTATCTATCGAATAGGTAGGTGGCTTCTAATGGTTCCACAGATAATTGTTTGACATATTCAAAAGCACAGTCTCAACTATAAATGCAACATTCAGAATTTTTTTTTTTTTTTTTTTGAAAAATTTATTTGTGAAGTAATAAGTTATAATAAATACAAAATAAAATATTTGAATGAAATTATAATCAAATCTCATTAACATCTGCTCAAAAATTATAGAAAAATATGATCACAATAGCTAATAAAATAATCTGTATGTGTATATCTCAAAGAGTTTTACTGGGTTTTTTTTCCCCCGCCCGAAACAGTTGGAACTTCGAGAAAAATATATTCAATGTATCCAGACTCAAAAGGTTTCAAACTTTTAAAATATTTTTAATTTACCACGACTTCCTTTTAGGGTTCGCAGCCCCGGGATCACGAAATCCCAGGATTAAAATAACTAAACCCGGAGATTAACATTTTTCTCTGAATTATGTTGTGAAATTTTTTACAGTAAGATTTTGAAAAATCTCAAACATATCGATTTTTAATTCAAATGGGTCAGTTTTTAATGAATTCAAATTGTACTATTTTCATTGAATTCATTTTAAGTGCTATTTTTTATTGGTTTTTTATGATGAATTAAGTTTTGTTTTGATTTGTTTGAAAAAATAATAATATAAACCAATATTATATATATGTTTGCAGTTTTATTATGTAATGTCAACCATGCTAATGTGTAAGTATTTTTCATGAATATGTTTCCCGGGATTGAAAATATAGCACGAGATTGCAAACCCTACTTCCTTTAAGGCTGTTTTTGGTTAATGTTAAAGAATATGACCCGAATTTGGAACATTTTTTCAGATATAAAAGAAATGAACATTTTATGTGATATTCTGGCTTCACTATCCCTTAGAGAGAGCAGCATTTTTTATCACACCTCCCATTTTTAACCGAGTTGAATCATTTTTTCTAGTGTAAAATGTGTCTCGTGTTTTCTCTCCTATACCGTAATGTTAAATGGGCTATCATTCACGTATTTAAGCGAAAAAGAAAGTATTCGTGGAATATTTTGAAATTTTTAAAAACACTATATTGTTAACAGAGGATTGAGTTATAATATTGCAAATTTCCATGGAAATTGAGGCATTTTTCTGTCTGAAAATGTGCTTCACGTTTAGTTCAACCTCTCGTACTTTTACCGAAGACAGCCTTAAGGTATCCGACTACTTGCGACAACTTTTTTTTGAAAAAATTGAGATATAGAGATTTTTTTGTGATTTTTAGATTTATTTAGTATATTTTAAGGAAAAAATCCTAGAATTCAAAACAGAAAAAAAAATTATTATTTACAAAATGGGGAAAAACTGATAAAAATGTACAAAAAATTACATAAACGGGTCCCGCTCTCTACAAATATTTTATGAACAAATTCTCAATTTTTTAATTTTGATGTGTTACTCTGTTATTCCTGTTTGAAATGACCTTAAGGATAAGAGATATTTTAATTTTTACAAAAACTAGAACACTTTATATTAGTTATTATATGAAATTGCTTAAAAAACAGTGATTATATTCACATTAAGAACTGTAAATTTTGAAATAAAACAGTGATTCAACAATCTGAAGGTTAAAACACTTCTACTATTATACAGAACATACACGCAAAATTTCAGCAAATTATTTAAAAATCTTTTTGAGCAATCGCTGTCCTCGTTTGAGTTTTTCGAAGAAAAAAACACATTTCGAGTAAAACGCATTTTAAAGTTTGACATCTTGTGTAAAATTATGGCATCTGCTTTTACTAAAACGCTTGTAGTTTTTGTTCTAGTGAATGGAAAATAAAACAATTGGTATTTTTGTTAAGCTAATCAGATGATTTATAAAACATAATCATAAAAAAATTTGTCAATTTTTGAAAAAAAAATCATGATTTTAGGGGGTAGTCGGATACCTTAAATTTGATAATTACAACCAATAGCATTGTTTATTATCTTTTTGTTTCAAATCTTTCTATAATACCACCCCCCTCCATCCCATGACGACATTAATTTTTCTTTTCAACAAAATTTCAAATTTTTAACGTTTAGATACAAAAACAACGTTCTCTCAAAAGCAGAATTTTTTTTCTTCGGCGTTTTACGAAAGGAATTTATTCAAATAATTCTACACTGAAAAATATACCCCATCTTCCAAACAAAGAATGCAGTTTTTAGCAACACCGTTTTACCCTTCTAAATTCGAGTCACCACCCTATAAACAATCCCGAAACTGGCAAAAAAATAAAACGACACCTAATATCTTTTTTTCAGGAGGCTCCGTCAGCTGCAGTTGGACCCTCATATAGCATCCCTTCTCAGGCCTCCCAAACAGCTGAGGATCCCGTCAGCTTCATCTGAAAGTCAAAACAAGCCGCACACCGAATGGATACATAAATTACGAATCCATTCTTTTATCCTGAAGAATACGGGATGAAGGGGACAGCACAGGAAAGGATGAAATATCTCACTAGGAAGTGGTGGTTGCGTCTCAACTGCTCCTCGGGGTATCTGGTTGCTGGGTTCCGGGCCCCGCAATTCCGCTTTGAAGGCACGATCCAGGATGCTCCTAGAGATATGGGGTTGGAATTCGTAAGGTGAAATTCGTTTCCGGATTCGGGACCGGGTGTCGAATGAAATGAGTTTTGTCGGATCGGGTCGGATTTTGGTGAGAGGAACGTATAAATGGATAGAAGTAAAATCACAGTCGTTAGTTTATACACCATTATATGGATCTGCACTGAATGTGAAAAAATAATTTGCAATGATTTACAACAAAAATAAATCAGAGTTCAATAATCAAGGTTAATAAAATAATAGTTTAAAAATTGATACTAACAATTTAAAAGGCGACTGATAACGTTGAGAACTTTGATTTTGAAAAAAATAGATGAATATATATTTTTTTAATATTCAGTATCAGTTGAATTAGAATATACATATACAATTGTTTTAAGAATATTATAGCAAGAAAAAAAATTATTTAAATGCAATTTTTTGGCAAAAAAAGGAAGAAAGAATGTCAGATTTCCAAAATATTCTCCTATTATGAAAAATGCTTCTATAACAGTGGCATACACAAAAATTTTTAAGGGGGGGGGGGTCTAGGGTCGAAAATCCACCATTTTGGTATCATGCTCCAATACACAGCCCAACACATTCTTTTGATTTTGTCAATTTTCGGGAACAAAAAACAATAAAAAAAATTATTGAGCAAATAATTAGCATTAATTATAATTAATTATTAATAACATATACATAATTAAATTTTAAGTAATAAACTCATAGGATTATAATCAATCGAAAAAAAGCAAGGGCTTTGGGGGGAGGTCCGGACCCGGGAACGCCCTTTCCCTCCTTGTGTACGCCACTGTTGTATAATAATATTTTTGTCTTTATATAGCTAAGACTTTTCTACAGAACCCAGAACTAGAATTTTTGAAGAGTTCACAATGTTTTCAGAGTTGCAATCAATTGAAATAATAACGGGTGTTTTTTGTTAAAATTTCTCTACTCTGAGATACTAAAAATACGAATAAATCACCTTCTATAGTATATATTTCAAAAATCCTAGTTCAGGCTATGTATAGAAGTCTTACCTATATATAGGCAAAATATTATTATTACAAAAGCATTTTCCCATAAAAGGAGAATGTTCTGAAAATATGCCATTTTTCTTCATTCTATGCCGAAAAAAATTGCATTTAAATAATTTTTTCTTATAATAATATTTTTAAAACCATTTTAAATGCATATTCTATAGTCCATGTTACTAAATATCAAATCTATATATATATATAAAGGAGAAAAGCGACTCACTCGCTCACTGACTAATCACGATATCTCCGGAACTATTAAACCTACAGACTTGAAATTTGGTAGGCAGGTTCCTTTTATGTGGAGTAGACATCAGCTAAGAACGGATTTTGCAAAATTCAATCCCCACGGGGCGTTACGGGGGTTTAAGGGGCGTTATAGATAATTAGTTCCATTATTAAACTATTACATGCACAGTCTTGAAATTTGGTACGCAAATTCCTTTCATAGAGTAGAAATCCCCTATAAAATGATTTTTACGAAAATCGACCTCCAAGAGGCGTTAGGCATAATTATTTCCATTTTTAAACTATTAGACGTTCAGTCTTGAAATTTGGGAAGCGGATTCCTATCATAGAGTAGAGATCCCCTACAAAATGGGTTTTGTGAAAATTAAATCCCAAATGGCGTTATAGATAATCATTTCCGTTTTTAAATTATAAGAGAATTTCTCCAAATTGTAAATACTTTTTTTAAAAAAAAAATATTCCTTTCTTACTACATCTTCCTTTTTTATTTTTGCAGAAATCGTCTCCCACAGCGGTGTAATTGATAATGTTTATTAATTTGATTTAGATACTATTTATATATTGACTGACAAATGACCTAGGGAAATACTGTTTAAATCAGTTTTAATTATTTAAATAATTTCGCTTTTCAATTTACTAAATTGTTCTTTCCTTTATGTTTATTTTGCAATTCACTTAAAATTAACTCATTAGAAGTGTCTTTAAATCCTTCCATATCTACAGTTTTATTTTTCAATTTACCCGTGCGAAGAACGGATTACCAGCTAGTATATATATATATATATACGCTATTTCTCTACAAACAAGAGATAACATCCAAACAATAATGCGCGCGCGCGCACACACACACACACACACACATATATATATATATATATATATATATATATATATATATATATATATATAGGATATCCCATTAGTAAAAGGTTAGATCATATCCTTTACCGAGGTCGGCAATTCTAATCAAAACGGTATTCCACATCAACGCCATCTAGCGTCCCTTTTAAAACGCCGACATCAACCTTTTTCGGCAGAGGCCCACTAACACTCGTCAGAGAAACGTCGTATTTCGCGCGTCAGCGCCGTTCGTCCGCGCCAGGCGGTAAGTCTTAATAGCACCATAATGAGTTCTATTTAATCTCAATTGCCTCCCTTAAAGTAATGTGATCTAACTTTCCTATTCTTCCGAAATATGCTTATCCAACTTTCCTATTCTTTTGAAATATTCCCCATGTAAATACTCCCCCCATAATTCATAATAAATTATTTAGTTTTCAACCAGTTTCTTTCTTAAACTATGCTGTCTATTTTATTTCAAAATTAACTAATACACCCTAAAAACCCCTAGACACCACGCCATAAAAACCCGCTATCTGAAGAATCCCACCTTTTGGAAGATTTTGGTTGGATTCCCATATATATATATATATTCATACGCTTTTTCAAAAGTCGCGATTCTGAATGTAGTCAGTCACTTTATGAAGCAATGACAAGATTTTCAAAACACAAACAAATGTACAAAAATATATATTCCAAAAATGTTGTTTTACGCATATATATATACATTGAGAATAAAATATATCTCCAAATTTTTCAACACAAGTATCGTATCAATTCCAAGAACCTCTCGAGCATATTAATATCAGTTGAATACTTTAGAAACACTTTTCAAAAGAATACAGCATTCTTTCTTCAAACGATTCTTTCCACGGGTTTAAACGATTCACTAAGCATTTTTCAACAGAATTCACAAGAGATTTTCCAATGATTTGCAATTCCTTGACATTAGGAGAACTTTCACCATCTGCATGATAATAGATAAGTATATACATACTTACATTTCAACCTGCTGTTGATCATCCACGGTTCTGGGCTTCTTGAATTAAATAGGATAGGTGAATTTGATTCGTAACTGCATTTACTATAGAAAAATAAGACAGAATCAAAATAACCAGTCAATACTTCTTGTTTTGCATAATGTCCCTAGTTCCTCATTCGAGGAGCTATAAACATCGGATTTACATAACCAATTGCAGAAGGGGCCATAAAAACTGTTCTAGAAATAAATAGCTTCTCCCAGAAAAATCTCGAAACTTGATGCAGATCAGTTTTGGCGCCAGACGGAAAAAAGTACATCGAATAATACATATCCAATTTTTTTAACTTTTTTAAAGAAGAAAAATAAAAAAATAAAGTTATATGAACTCGATAGATTAAATCTTAACTGTATAAATTCATCCCGTCACCCAATTTATACCGCAAGAAAAAAAAAGAGCCTCACCTCGATTTCTTTTCAAAACTTTCGGATGGATTTAAATAGAATGAAGAAAAAAACAAATCATTCTCTTGGCGTTGAAATAGCTTTTTAAACTCAGCCAAGGAATTTCATCGGTTAATGCAATCCAGATTCTGGCTCTGTGCAAGATTCTTTATTTCCTTTTGAAGCATGGTTTTATTTAAATGAGAACCCCGCGAAAACGAAACAATCAATTTTGGGGTTTACGAGAAGAAAGTAAGGGGGAAAAAAGAACTTTCTCTCAATCCCCCTTTTTTCTTCTCCTTCCAGTTTGATTTATAAAGAATTTTCTTCTCACATACAGGATTCTGAATTTTTCTTCTCCACACACCTCCCTATTTCCCTCTGAATATTCGTCACACATTTTTTTTTTCTGTTCTCCAGTTTTTATTTGTTCTTTAGTTTGCTATGAAAAGGAAAAGGAGGTTGGAATATTGAAAATCAATTTATTATTTCTTGTTTTTTTTTCTTCAGTTCATCCAATCTGGTATTTTGTAAAGATATGCGGAAGTTATATTTGGGGGAAGGGGGAGGGAATTGTATTATTCTTTTTTTCCCAAGAATTTTCTTTTTTTACCCGGTAATGAAAAGAGGAAGCAGAATTCAATCATATAAAAAAGTTTTGTTGTTGGGTGTTGCGAATTGCACTTTGAGTCGTATGAACTTCATAAACGTTTCCGTAGCGGGAATAGAGTTAAATAAATAAAAAAAAATATCTATTTTGCTTCTATTTTTCTTCTTTTTTTTTTCATATAGATGGAGATATTATTCTTTTAGATCGTACATTTTAGGGTTGTTTGTATCAATAAACCTATAACGTTACCTGATTGGTAAATTGCAACATGATTAGACAATCTTTTACAAAAAAATTTAATACCTAATAACTTGAGAAAATTTCAAAAGCTCTAATAATTGTATATATTATATATCGCGATCAAGTTTGCAACAAGATAATGATTTCAGAATCTCCGCCAACTTATTTCTCTACTTATTAGAACTACCGTAAAATCCGGCATATAACGCGCGCCTATACTTTTAAGCTGAATTTTTAAATTTTTAGGTATGTTCGCCGTATAACGCGCACCTCCTTTTTAACGAAGAAATCTGAAATATTAGCACACATTGTTTTTATGTTTTGAAGTAATTTATTCGAGGTATTATCCCAGACTTTTGAAAAAAGGATATATTTCTAGAATTTCAACTCATTTTTTTTTTTTCATAAGGCAAGTCGTTTCCTTTAAATAAATTGTGTTTCGATACATCCTGAAGTAAATTTTTTTTATGCTCATCCTTTTTGTTATTTTTAAAGCTATCGTTTTCATACCCGGCGTATAACGCGCACCCTTAATTTTCAATCTTATTTTTGGTGTTCAATTGATTGATTGGTTGATTGAATATTAACGTCGCACTGTTCAGCTACACGAGGGCTTCTGGCGACGGACCACGTAATTTTGAACCGTGGTCAAGTGACGTGGACGACACCTGAGCTGGCACCCCCCTCTCCTAACTACCACACCAACGGGAGGACGTTTCAGCTCTCGACAGATTTAACGTGCATCGCTGCCCTACACGGCGGGTTTTTAGTGGTACTGGGCTCGAACTCGTGACAAGGCAAGCCACGGTCCGATACCTATACCATTCGGCTACCGCGGCCACTTTTGGTGTTCAAAGTGCACGCTATACGTCTGATTTTACGGCAAATATAATTTTGAAGCCGAGTGGTTGAGTGGTAGTGTATCGTGCTTTCTCACCATAACTCCGGGGTTGAAATCCCGAGCTGGGCAAGGTCGACTCAGCCTCTCATCCCTCAGTGGGTCAATAAATGAGTACCAAGCTTGCTTGGGAACTGAACACTGGGGGGCTTCTGGTCAGACTGACCGAAACATCTACTCATGCACCCCAGGGCCTAAGGTCATGTAAACTTAGACAGGCACAGTGGGCCTTGGAACTCATGGGCTGTTTCGCCACTGAGTTCAGTTCAGTAAATATAATTTTAGACCTTATGATACAGCTGTATATACTATATTTATAGAGTTAGTATCGCAGCTTTGTTTTTTAATGCTTTTATTGGCTTTATGTAATGTTACATTTAATATATTTCTTCTAGAAACTCAATTGTTCGTTCAAACTATAAAAAAATATTATTAGAAGGGGGCGGGGTAAGTAAGTGTTTGTTAGCGTCGTGTTTGTTCTATGGACCTCGTTACTTTGAACCTCAGTAAAGTGACGAGGACGACGCCTGAGCTGGCACCTTCTCTCCAAGCCACCATACCACGCCAACGGAAGGAATTTGAGCTTCGATAGATTTAACGTGCACCAACTCCTCTACACGACGGGTCTTCGGGGATACTTGGGCTCGAACTCACGACACGCTCGTGACTATGACCACTAGGTCACTGTGGTCACTCAATACCTGGGAAGGGTGGATCAGTATGCTTACATTATACTACGATTATTGTGATTCTTATGCTTTAATTACTGATAAATAAATAGAAAATAAGCAGTATTGGCTGCATTTCATAATCTAAGAGAGAGAGAGAGAGAATATGTATTTTAATTATACAAAGATTAAAAAAGAAACAGTCATTTACTTGAATAGGTACAAAAAAAAAGATGTAGTCCTGTTAAAAGTTTTAATTATATACATAAAACTTTTAAATGTTCATTAAACTTGTATTAAGAAATTTGTCGATCTTTGTACAAAAATGGAGAAAAAAAAATAAGCCGTTGTAACAATTATACACACAAGCTGGAATTTCCTTAAAATTGTACATGAATTGCAAAAATTATTCAATTATATATTCAAGTATTTAAAATACCTTAATAAAACTAATATCAGGCTACATTATTTAATAAACTTTTTATTCTGTATGTTATATAACACAATTATATATAAATCACACCCACAAATGAAAATCGAAAAGGAAAAATAATTTAAAATGATAAATATTCTGCCAATTTAAAAGGCTAACATTAGACGGTTGTTTTTATAATGTAGTTTAAAAAGACAAAATAATAATAAATAAATAAATAAAATTAAATAATTTCACTTAAACAATCATTCAGAAGGGAACCAGGCGGGATACTATTTTATCCTGCACCTTTGTTTATCGCCAAATTGGCGAATTAGTATCCTCATATTAGATAGAAATTCAATAGAAAAAATGAGCTATTGAAGCAATTTGGTTCAATTTATTTTTCTTCTTTATCAAAAATGTATTCTAAAATAGGATTACACAGAACCGGAAAGAACACACTAATTACACTCCAGAAATAATAGGGGAAAGAAGACAAAAGTAAATATCCCCACAAGATTGATAAATAACCTTAAAATATTTCCCGATTTGTATATAACATGAAAGCCGAAAATATAACTGCGATAATTAAAACACACAGTCATTACGTCAACATAACTAAAAACTTAAAATGCTGAAATCTAGATAAATATATCTCAAACACTTTCGTAATGGAAATCGGTAGAAACATTGATTTTTGCCGGCGAATGACCCATAGGATTAATTACTCCCTTAGAAGTTGAGAACTAATGACTATGAATTTTACTGTAGAGATTTCTAATGGCTACTTAATTCCCAGAAAATCGAAAAGTTGGTCCGCATCTCTCCAGTTTAATATCATGCACCAAGGGTGATTAACGACTGCCAAGTGGAAGCACATATTCCAAATTGTGAAATGCGGTTTCCCCCTGGAGTCGATTTTTGATGTATGGGAGGATGGCATGATGAAACAAGTAGCAGATCAATTTAAAATGTAAGAAGTTAATAGCACTTTTATGAAAAACTAAAACTTCTTTTAACATGTTTGCTTAACGTCCGATATCATTGATCGCAAGTTAATGGTTATTTTTCGCGCTGAGAGAAATTAATGATGTTTATTTCAAAAGAATTTTATCCAGTACAAAGGAAAATTCGAGACATACAATTAAGAATAAGCAATATAAAATGCATTCAACAGCGCACACAGGAATTTTTCAAGGGGTGGGGGGAGGTCCAGGGTCGAAAGTCCACTATTCTCGTGGGGCTGCGGTAGCCCAGTGGTTAAGGTATCGGACCATGGCAGGCATGTCATGAGTTCGAGCCCAATACCACTGAAGACCCGCCGTGTAGGGCAGCGATGCACGTTAAATCTGTCGAGAGCTGAAACGTCCTCCCGTTGGTGTGGTGTGGTAGTTAGGAGAGGGGGGTGCCAGCTCAGGTGTCGTCCACGTCACTTGACCATGGTTCAAAATTACGTGGTCCGTCGCCAAAAGCCCTCGTGTAGCTGAACAGTGCGACGTTAATATTAACTCAAACTCAAACCCACTATTCTCGTATCATGCTTTAGTACGCCGTCTAACATTTTGTTTCGATTTTGTCGATTTTTGGGAACAAAAAATAGTAAAAAATTAATTATTTAATAAATAATTAGAATTAATTTATAGAATTAATTATTAATAACAAATAATTAAATTGTATGTACTATATACATAGAACTATAATCAATCGAAAAAATATCAAGGGCTATGGAGGGGGTTCCCGGGTCACCACTGAATACACTATAAATCGCTAAACATTTGTGGGTACCTATGCAAAGACCGATATCTGCTGTCCCTGAGGTAAATGACAGCCTTTAGAAAGACATAACATGAATATCTTTATGGTACAAGTTTCCTTAAAAGTTAATTTTTAAAACACTAACATCAAAGTTAATTTTTAAAACACTAACATCACAAATCCACCAACAGAGATGGTAGATATTATAAAACATTTATATATACGTTCACAGTAGCACACACAGGAATTTTTCAAGGGGGGGAGGGGTCCGGGGTCGAAAGTTCACCATTCTTGTATCATGCTCCTTTTGATTTTGTCGATTTTTGGGAACAAAACACAGTAAAAAACTAATTATTGAACAAATAATTAGCATTTATTAATAAAATTAATCACTAATAACAAATACTTAATTAATTTTTACGTACTATATACTTAGAATTAGAATCAAACGGAAAAAAATCAAGGGCTTTGGGGGGTCCAGCCCCCAGGACCCCCCCCCCTTGTGTGCGCCACTCTGTACGTTCATTATACACTAAAAAAAGTTTTAGTAATATTTCCAAAGTAAAATCCTTGGTGAACATTGCAACAGCACAAACATTTACATAACGAGAAAAAAAAATAAAAATTTCATTAATCATTTCTTAATATAATAGTTTTCAATCAACTTTTCAAAATTTATTTTGCTCAAAAGAAAAATTACTAAAAGTAGTTTATTCCTTACACTCAAAGAAAGAGAAAATAGGAAATTTACGGAGAAAGAAAATCCTTCGTAATAATATTTTATTACACAAAAAAGAATATAATCGAAGCAAATTTATTATGTTGAAAAATTCAAGAACAAAGGGTCTACAGGCAAGGAAGCTTTAGAACCACTAAGTACTAATTAGCTCGCCTCCTTTGTAGATTATTTATCTCTAATATTGTATATCAGTTCCATCAAAATTTTCTCTTATTAAAAATGTTTTTCAAGGTGGAAGGAGATGAATAATGAAGAGCTCAGGGTGGATTGAACAAAATTCATTTTATTTAACTATTTATTAACCAACGAGGTTTAACCCCATAAGTGTCGCTGGCGTATGTATATATGTCTCGCTCAACCGACGCGTTAAACGCCCCGGCCGTACATATACGGCTTTCCGAAATTCGATCCTTTTCTTCGCGCTGCTATCAACAAAACTATTCCAAAGGATTTAAAATGCAATAAAACGACCTTGACAGTGTTTGCGAAGGATTTACTTATTTCAGAAAAAATTTGCTTATTAATGCCTTTTCTTTTCCTCTTAATACACGGCATACGCGAGCCTATGTGAAAAACAGTGGCGAAAAACAGATAGAGAATCGCGTGACTTTTAATCTGCAGTTTTGGGGTTAAGCCTTCATCCAGTGAGGACAGATAGAAGGAGTTTTTTCTTTTTTTTTATTCTCAAAATTCATCTGGTTTCACAGTTTTTTTCCACGTTATGTGTAAGTGAGATTTAAAAATGACAAATGTTTCTCAGAATAACGTTTTCCACGCAGTGTAAAACAATATTATTAAAGACATATTAGAAATATAAAAATAAAGTTAAAAAAAACCCCTATTCCATGATAAAAATAGCACCGACTTCTTCCAACGTTACCACGATCAGACGATATGATTACGTTAAGTTAGGAAGGGAGGAGATTCTAAAAGGGAGGGAGGGAATATCGTGGGAGCGCTCTGAACAACGCAAATGTTTGACAAAAGCCCCGGCAAGAGCCATTATTCAGGCTCTCCCCCACAAATTATTTACAGGGTGGGCTTTCATCTCTGCTTATACAGATGAAACAACCAAATGCTCAACCCATCAATATCTTCCCCTCCCTTCTTTCCGTTTATTTGCCTTCTTTTGCACAAGAAGTTCGAAGATAAAAATCAATAATGTGTTTATCCATTTGATGCGAATGAAAAGCGTTTGGATAATTAAGTGTTATAACCCATTTAGGATGTAGTATAAGGAAATGGTGCGCTTAAATACTAAAAGACATTATATTTAAATGTAGTTGAGAGGCGGATTGAAAAAGGAAAGGGGTTAGATCGAAAACCCAATAAAACAATCTATTCAGACAGTTATCCCTTATTCAAAACAAAGCATCTAACAAAAATATTTTGGCTTCCAAAATTTTAAGGTACAACATGTTTTTCGAAGCTCATCGTTAAAAGAATGGTAAAAACAATAAAATCTACAGTTTATATGAATGAAAGTAATGAGCTTTAAGTGGAGGGGAAGGCAAAAGAAAGATAAACGATAGTCACT
>BMAV01008426.1:0-21511 GCA_019973955.1 Trichonephila inaurata madagascariensis | reverse complement strand
TGGGGTGTTAACAAGTTGACTTTGGTAGAGGTCTCAAAGCACTGGCGTAGTGTGTATCCAGTGTCGGTTTATCCATTGGGCTCTTGAGATGGGTGTCCAAGGGCCCAGATAAGTTGGACTTAACCAGGTTTCATGGTAATAAATTTCAATCCGCCAGTGCCAAGGGAGCCTGTAGATCTTCTTTGCCAAGGGCCCGAAATGAGCTTAAATCGACACTGCATAGATCAACAGATTTTTAATTTTCATCTCAGCTCTTACGTCTGCATATTTTTTAGACTGTTAATCCCCCCTCCATAAGAGAGACCTCTGTTCGACATTTTCTCAATGCGTACCGCAATGTGGTCCAAAAACTGTGACATGATTTAAAATCTGATGATTCTTTGTCTAGAAATGTGCCATCATGTTACAACACTTGCGGGAGATAAGTTTTCTATCACTTTCGGCCCTTCTTGCTCCTCAGTTTATTGCCAATCTTTCTGTCATATAAAAACAGCAAGAGAACCCGTTTCATGGACCTTACAGTAGTGTGAGCTTCTGTACTCTTCATAGATGAGTACAGTCTTACCAAGAAAGCTATTCAGGGCGTCTGCTGGTTTGGAATAAACAACACACCAGACACAACCAATCCAAGATTGTTGAAAAACAATTAGAGGTGGGGTGTTAATAGTTTGGATAAGGAAGTTTCTCGGTGATCACACTTGCCTACATTTGCTCCAAAGAGTACCTCAGATTGGTTTGAGTAATCGGGACGCGATCCTTGATCGATACGTTGACTCATATACTGATATTATTGGTAATAAATTCATTCTGATGGATAATAATGCACCACATCACCGAGCTGTGCTTGTTGAAGACTATCTTGAGAATCACGTTTGGAAGAAAATGAACTGAACAGCTAAATTTCCAGTAATGAATCCAATTGAGGATATTGAGACTAACCTTGGAAAACTCTCATTGCTGCTTTAAATACTCCTCCAAGATTGTTACAAGAACTAGAGCAAGGATTACTTCATGTCTGGCCTTCACTTACCATTTGGTTGTCCGGCAATTTTATTGACAGAACAGAAAGTCGAAGCCGCCAATTCCTTGCCATTAGGGGTGGACATGTTTCTCATTAAAACTCATTTCTGTACTCTTTCCACGACATTTTTCTATATAAAACTAATGCACTGTTTTCTCCATGAATGCTTATTTATGAAGTAAATCATGTTTGTTGTTCAACCAATATAAGTTTCTGTTTCGCACTCAATGAAAAATCGCTTAGCGCACATTTCGCCCAAATTTCTTTTTACTTTACTCATTTGGTTACAAATTAGAGAAAAAAAACTTATTGTACCTTAATTTTTGGAAGCCAGTGTAATAAATTTTGTTCAAGGAACCCCTTCGTTCAACATTTCTAAAATGAAGTTTATGGACCGTTTTTACGGAAACCAAACCCAACTGATAAACTCTGTAACGGGTCTATCCGCGAACTAATCCTCTTGGGGGAAATTTATTTCTTTTAAATGTTGTTCTATTTTGAAAACTTTCTCCCGAAGAAGAAGACACGGTTTATGTAAATGAAGGCTTATATTTAAGCATTAACTTTTAGATACGAGAGAGAGAGAGTTAGGAGTTACGCGATAGAAGTTAGTGATTAGCGTGAAGTAGTGGAAAGCTAGTCGAGAGTGGCTCGACGATTAATTACTTAATATTTAAGATTGTTAACTGACGATTTAGTCAATAAGTTATATTTGAATAATATAGACCAGAAGTCGAATAGACCAGAAAGGAATTATGGTAATTCAGACCGTAAGTAATCAAAGAGTTCTAAGCGTAAGTTAATTGAATCAATTTAAATTATTACGTATCTTTTCTGCCGTGTAGTTGCTCCTATACTTTATAGTAGTGTGCATTTCATTACTCTGGGTTGTTGAAATTTAGTAAGGAATAATAAACTAGAATTGTTCTGACTGTGGCTGATCTTTTTTCTAACTCCCTAACACCAATGAATGGGGGGCGGCTCGCTCATTATAACTCTACTGTAATTAATACCAGACGTTTATAATGAAAAGAAACAAAAAAAAAATTCCTTAATATAATCGAAAATAGAGATATAAAATTCAAATTTTTTAAAAAAAATTGCAAGCCCGCTAATCCCCTGAAATTTTTGAACAGACCATTGAGAGGTTCACAAAATTACCATTAAGAACGATTAATGATTAAAACCTTAGCTCTTGTAAATCATTCCGAACTAGCTAATAAAACTTATGCAATTATCTATTAATGAAATGCTGGCCATTAAGAGACTTTTATGTGACGAGAAGAGATTAGTTTGCGCTTCTTCCTATAACAGTCGGAAAATATTTACTTAGGAAAAAGTTGAGTCTAAATTATGAGTAATTAGTATCTTAAGAGTAATTAACTTCAGTTTATCTTTAAAATGATTGTTATACCCTAAGGCTATTTATTTCACTGGCATTTTAGCTTTTTTTTTCTTATGAATGTTAATTAGGAGCCCATAAAATCATACTGTTGATAAATATAATAACATTTATTTGCTTAATTTGTCAAACTTCCATAATTAATAAGATAATACTGCACTAATTGCTAGTAGCTTATTTATATTTTATTTAAAAATAAACAAATCGCAGCTTCTTTCGGGTCATTTAAAAAAATAAACTACTGCAAATGAAAACAAATTTTGCGATAAGGTAGTCCAAGAACGCTATATTAGGAATCGCAGAAAGATCTAAAAGAAACAAACATTCAAAACACATCTTTGACCTCAATAGGAAATGCTGAATGTTTAAAGGATTCGCGGACTTTCTTTTCCATTTCTGTCAATCTATAGTCACGACATTATGGAAAAATATTTGCGTGACATGCTTTTCACTTGTGCACCAGTTTGGCAAATCCCCAAACCCTATCGTAGGGTCATTGGCCCATTTTGCACTTCAAAACTCGATGAAAGTTTAAATGAACGTATTTTCAGAATAACGAAATGGTTAAGGAGAACAAATGTTTAATGTCGGAGAACAATCCTTATATTATCTGTTATTTTTAGAAGTATTTTTATTTTTCATTATGTTATTTCTTAAGAAACTTGGCATGATAGCTGAAAATTAGAGTAGTTTAAGGGAATAGTTCAAATAATATAAAGTAGTTAGGTAAATATTTTACAATCGTCTTTTAAAAAGCTTGAATCTTATTAAGATTAAATATGTATGAATGTTATGTATATAATTTTTTTTTCTCGGTTATCTCATTATATAATGATATAAAATCTTCTAATGTTAACTTTTAAAATTTAGGATAAAAAATAGGATTTTATTTGTAAAATGTGAACACGATTCATCATTTGAAGCACAGAAGGAATGTGTTTGCAGAAATTTGTCAGTAATGATCCATTGAAATGATGCAGTAATCAATTTACTGTGTTTTTTAATTTAATCAAATAAATATTGGGTACTCTCTCAGAAGTATGTTTATATTAAAGCAATATAAATATTAACATAAATACATAAGAATTTCTTCAGGAGCAGCTTTTGTAACTTTCTTGAATTTTTCTTTGATTTGGGCATTATTACAATAGAGTATACAAATATCTCTTTTTGGGGTGAGTGAATGAATATTAACGTCGCACTATTCAGCTACTCGAGGGCTTTTGGCGACGAACTTCGTAATTTTGAACTATGGTCAAGTGACGAGAACGACACCCCCTTCTCCTACGTTTGAGCTTCGACATATTTAATGTGCATCGCCCCCTACACGGCGACTTTTCTGCGGTACTAGGCTCGAACTCATGACATGCTGGCTGCGAGTCCGTTTTCTAGACCACTAGGATACCGCGACCACTCTCTTTTGGGGGTAAGTGAGTGAATATTAACGTCACACTGTTCAGCTACACGAGGGCTTTTGGCGACGGACCACGTAATTTTGAACCATGGTCAAGTGACGACACCTGAGCTGGCACACCCTCTCCTAACTACCACACCACACCAACGGGAGGACGTTTAAGCTCTTGAAAGATTTAACGTGCATCGCTCCCCTACACGGAGGGTCTTTAGTGGAACTGGGCTCGAACTCATGACATGCCTGTCATTATCCGATACCTTGACCATTGCTACCGCAGCCCTCATCAATATATAAAACCATAATTACTGGAAATATATGAAAAAAATATATTTGAACTTGAATAGATAAATAGAAAAATATTTTTTGAACGATTGAAAATTTAAACATTTATATGAATATATATAGGGAGAGAATGAACTAATTGTAGGAATTGATTGAGAATGAACAATTTCGGCTAAAACGAATACTTTTCGGAGAATTATAATAAAATTCTTAAAAGCATGCACGAAAAATATGACGTTCTGGGGATTTTCATTGAGGCTAAACCGGTAAAAATGAAAAATTTGGGGGATATAACACAACACAGTGTAGTGGCGTAACGGAGAAATCAGGGTCCCCCGAAAAGTCAGGTTTAGGGCCCCAAGTGCAAGACCATAACCTTTAGGACCCCTAGAACCCTGACCTTCTTCGCAATGTAGGGATTGCAAGGGTGTATGTTACCCCAGTGCCACAGTAGGAAGCAGAAAATAAAATTATAAACCATAATTAAGAAACTTTAAGTATCGGAGAGCAAAAAGGCTTTAATTAAATACATTCCTCTTTTAACATTAATATCTGATTCTGGAATAAAGAAAACAAGTTTTCGCAATTTCATAAAAGTACACACAATCTACTTCTCCTTTCAAATGAAGACATCCACAATCAAAGTCGAAGGATCACTTAATTATGCATTTCAGCACAATCCTACTCTTATACAACATTTAAAGAAAGCAAAACTTTTAACAACGACCGACACACATCATGATCGTCCTTCAGACCACTTCAGTGCATTTAAATTAAACAGTTAACCATTAAACCGTGCAGGTATAAAAGCCGTAAATGTTACATCGAGTTCAGAAACTAATTCCAAGTAATTGAAAGTCAGCGTAATAACGGATGGTGCGCTGACTTATTTATTATTCGGTGGAAGTTTCCATCAGTTTCGGTAATCTGACTTCATTCATACATAGTGGCAAGACCCCCTTGAAAGAGATAAGCGCCAAATTTTAATTAGAGGAGATTCCTCCCCTAAAACAAATACTTGACGGACTCCAGAAGTGGAATTTCAAACGTTTATCGCTGGAAAATATTTGAACTACAAGATGTTAAATTGAGATTGTTGGAGGAAAGATGCGCGCAATTTTCTAATTGCTGTTTCGGAAGACGCCGCTGAAAAGGGGTGCGCAAAGTTTGGGTGCAGGAATTTCCAGCACTTGATGGGGGATAGTTATTTTTAAAAGTTTCCGCGAGTGTGGCTCCGTGCACTTTTTGAAAAAGAAATCTCATCGCCGCAATTGAATTTGTGACACAGATTTTCTTTTTGGAAAAAGATCGTCGCCAAAGGAGTAATTCGAAATATTTTGTGGTTGAAAAATGTAACAGAATAATGAATTTTCGTTAAAGCTGAAAGTTTGTGGTTGCTAAGCTATGAATAGTAATGGAAGTTGTTGTTTGGAATATTATGAGCTGATTGCGGTTAGAAATTTTTCATTTATGAGTTTTAAATCAAAGCGCATAACCATAATACAAAAAAAAGTTAACAACTTTACAATAATTCAATAGCTTTTATTAGCTTTCCAGATATTTTATACAATACTGGACTTAAAAAAGCTTAATAATATTCAAATTACGTGACTGAGTTATGGCAACGGTAACAAATCAGTCTGTAAGGCAAAAAATGATATAAAGACATTTAAATGCGCCCAAATAAACATCTTAAACGAAATACACTTCAAAAGAACTTCTGTCCATGAAATATTTTTAAGTGCAGTGTTGCTTGTGTACCAACACTACAAAACAAAAAATACTTGTTTTTCAAAATAATCTAAAAAGCGTTTAATGCTAACAATAGTGGCTTATGTAATGTTTTGTTATCATAAATTACTATACTTAAGAAATATCCATGCACCATCTCTACGGTCTAATTTGCTCTCTAAATTCCCTGGGAATGATTTTATAAGTAGATAGATTTATTTTCAAACTATTTGGATTGAAAAAAAAATAGTCTTCATTCAATCACGTTTGAGATCCTCGTTACAATTTTGATTGATTCTATAATAAGACTATGTATGTACAGCTTCCGTAATTTATAACACTTCTTACTTTGTTCCTTGTTGCTAATAGATTTGGATCTTATAAAATTAAAGTTTACAGTTTAGGAACAATTAAAATATAAAGTTGTAACTTATCCCCCTTCCCCGATCGACAGTAACATCAGATCGAGGCCCCCGAAATTCATCGTGGCAAGGTAGCTGGATTACATCAGTCGTTTGGCCACAGCTTTGAGCATCAAGCAGGTGACATTACGATCCCGCTCCGTTCCACTGCAATTTTGAGGACAAACACCTAAGAGATGGTACGGGGTCTCCCACCACCAGATTCTCGAGAGGATTTGTGGTTCACCGAAATTTGAGAGTGTCCCCATGCCGTGCTAGCATTAGACATTTACAGATATCCATGCCCTCTCCAGGATTCGTACCCGGGCTTTTCGGCACAGCAGTCAGTGTCACTAACCACTGTCCTATCTAGAACTAGAATTACCAATAACACCACAAAGACAATCGAGAGTACTTTTGTTTTTAAATCGATTAAGTATGGTAAGAAAGACTGGTCAATAAATAGGTATGTGACTTGTAATTCCATGATAACTGTTGGTATAAAGTGTTTAATATGATTTCCACTGTTGGAATTATTCTCCCCAAAATGTATTTCAAACATGTATAAGGTACAAAATGTAGATTTGTTAGCAGTGGTGGGTAAAATATTGTATATGTACCAACGGTCACCACTGCTTGGACACTATTTATATTGGGATACTATTGTAATTACAAAGAATTGGGATATTATTTATATATTTATGAAGATTGTTTCAAAAATGGGGAGTAACAAAACGTATTATTGTGACATCTCACGCGCCCTTCCTCTAACATAACCTCTGTGTTCTTTGACGGCCACGATTAATGGCAAATCTTTTCCAACCCAAATTCAAGAAGTGAAACGAAGCATAGATGCAAATAAGATAACCTTTAAAAGGGTAGAAGTTTTAGTGAGCAGAATGGCAATTTAGAGAAAGTTCAGTTCAGAGAAGATAGAAGTGTTGATTGACGGTTTATCTAGAATCCCGCAAAGCTCGCCATTAGAACCAAGGTACATACCATTGTACGACCCTTAGGAGAAATATTTGAAGTAGATTGGACGTTGAGTATTCAACCAAGGTAGGAAGATTTTATTCTGAACGAGAATATATTATTGAGATTGAGATTAGGCGGATATAATATAATTATATTGATAAGTGATCTAATTGCGCGATTTGTGTTAATTAAGACGTGTTTTGGTTTATTCTCACTTAATATAAGTTTGTTCGATATCTAAGTAATCTAAGTTAAATTCTTAATAAAAGTCATATTAAGAATTCTAAAATGTCTCATTTCGAGAATCCCACACCTCTAACTTACGCTGAAACCCCACGATATGGTCATCGAAGGACGGCCATGTCGCATTATGGAATACGGATAGTTTTTTTTAATTTTAAATACTTAGCCGAAATTTCTTCAGAGTTTTGAGGTTTTTTAGCTACTTTTGCAGGTGTATCTAGCGACATTTCTTAAAGTGAGAGTTGGCAACCAATATAAATAGGCGATATAATACTTAATTTTCTTAGTATTGCTTTGCGTCGACGATTTGTCCTTGCTTGTTTGTTGTGAAGTTCCTTTTCGGTGATATGGAAATGTAAACAGAGATATAAATAGGTGACAATATACTTATAGTAATCCGCCAAATATAAAATTATACATTTAGCGGTTCGCGAAGTTCTAAGGTTTGAAGACCGCCGGTATATCCCATTCTAATGGACTTCTAATTACTCATGAAGGAAGTTTAAGTACCTGAGGCAATAAACTACTTGGCATTTTAAATAATAATTCAACAATGAAAATCTATTATATTTCCTCAATTAAAATTTAAAGATACAAAGGTTGTAAAATTAAAACGTATGATCGGGAAGCTATGGAAAAACAGCAATCGGGATATCCAAGCAGAAAAACAATTCCAAACAGAAAATGGCCCTTGAAACTATTTCTCTGATTGGTCTAACAGAGAATTATTTACCCCTATTCCTGGCAATTAGCTAAAAGAATAAAATACGTAGGGAAAGAAATTAACGTATTCTTTTCCAACACACTTATACCAATGACGATAATATATGCAATGGTTGATTTATAACTACACCAACACTAAATAAACATCGTAGACCATAAAATTCAGAACAATGTCCAAAACTTTCCGACAAACCAGATTCTGTACGTACTATCAGTTGCTCCCAATTTGCACTTTTCCGACATTTTATCTCTCTACTTTATCCTCGCATTAATGAAAATGAAAATTTAGTAGAATTTACAACAATAATTCGGTAAATTTGATACCCTCTGTTAAAGACACGTGTGTATTAATTCTTCCAATCTCTAGCTATAGGATATAACAAGAGAATGGGAGAGATAGGCGCCATGAAAACTAAGAGTCGGAATTAATGCGTTTCATTTCGAAGCAAGACCTAAAACTAAAAGCTCTTTTAATAACAAATATTTTCAATTACACGCTACGAGCATCCCAAGGGATGAATTCAAAGTAGGCTGTTTTCACTTGCAAGATGATTAATTTAAGAAATGGCCAAAATACCCTTCTTAATTTGTAATGCTAATTCGTTCGCTACAGTGGGACTCGGTATTGAATTTTGAGTTTGGCGTGCACAGTAGCACATTTCCAGTGTTTTAATGGCACGGTGCTGTAAAACAAAATTAATGGTGGGTAACGATTAACATGTAACTGTTTGTAAGTAGTGAAGATATTTTGATCGTGCTTTGCGTGTAGATAACGAAAGCGGGAGGTAAAAATAACCGATATACGAGTATTTTTTAATTCAAATCCTTGGACAGGAAAAAATATCTTTAAATCAATCTGTTGGAAGTATTAGTTTTTTTAAAAATAATTATACACGAATAGAATATATTTAACAAAAAGAATAATTTTATGAAGTTATACGCATTTCTCTATTAAACTACAATATTTTTTTAAAAAACAAAACAATCAAATCAATTTAAAGCAATAAAAATATATTGAAAACTAAAATAAAAAACATAACAAAAATATTAAAAATCGTTTGGTATTTATCCGTTTCGCCAGCGCAGGCGATAAGGTTGCCGAAAGTGAAACAACCGACGCCAAATGGAATATACCAGCTGGTAATCTTTTACCACCACATTTCCAAAACAAGTCGTGGTCTTTTCTTATCAATAACGTCTTTTTCATAATGCAACCACAAAATAGAAGAAAAACCTATGAGAATCTATATTTATTGATATTTTTAACGTGTATATTGAGTATTGTCGCCAATAACGCCAACTTAGCGATTTTTGTTCCGTCTAAACGAAAGAGTATTAATTGTTTCACTTAAAAATTGTATAAAAATACGTAAATATTTAAGAAAGAATCCTATTAAGTAATTATTATTAATAAAAATGAAAACAACTGATTTGTTATTATTTTGTATAAAGAACCTCTATTAAGAATTTAAAAAAAAAGATTAAAAACGTTTTCTTATTATTACTAAAATTCGGTTCATTATTATTATTATTATTATTATTATTATTATTATTTTAAAGGGGGAGCTATGGAGCAACAAAGACTATTATCCCCTAAAAGACTAAAACCTCGGTTTTTTTTACTTAAACATCAAAACAATTTTCAAATGTAGTTTCGAAATGATAACGTGCATTACCGCTATGTATTCATTTTTTTTATCGTAGCAAAATATGGGTTTTTGCCATAAAATTTAAACAATTTCTGCGTCTTTTAGCAGGACATATTTTAAAAATACTGAACTTTGAAATATTTAGAGGCTATTTTAGAGACAAATAAAAAAAAAGGTGACGATTGAAGTTTCCCATATGTAAAAGCTATTGTTTTAAATTTAATCTACATAAATATCTCCATTTCCTCTCAAATCGCCGAGAAAGAAGATATCATGAATAGAAATCAGCCATTGTATGTAAATGAATAGGTTTCAAAAGAAAAAAAAATGACAGGAATACAGCAAATTCTAAAGCTACCATCTTTAAGATATCCGACTACGTTCGGAACCGTGATTTTAAAAAGGCGCATAATTGGATAATTTTCATGATATTTAGTGTCACTTAGATTAGAGTACATGTATAAAATTGTTTTAAGGGCATTTTGACAAAAAAAATTATTTAAATACAATATTTTGGCAAAAAATTAACTTGGAATAATTTTTTTTTCGAAATGTTCTCCTTTTGTGATAAATGCTTCTATTATAATAATATTTTGCCTGTATATAGCTCAGACCTTTGTACAGAGGCTCAACAACGATTTTTGAAAAATTCACATTGTTTTCAGAGTTACAACCATTTGAAATAATTATCGGCGTTTTTTTTCTTAAAATTTCTCCCCTCTGTTGTCGTAAAACATGGATAACCCCACTTTTAAGTTATATATTTCAAAAATTCTAGTTGAGCCTCTGTACAGAGGTCTGAGCTATAGACAGGTAAAATATTATTATAATAGAAGCATTTTTCACAAAAGGAGACTATTTTGAAAATGGGTCATTCTATGTTCATTTTTTGTCAAAATATTGTACTTAAATAATTTTCTATTTTAATACTATTCTTAAAACAATTTTATATACATTTTCTAATCTAAGTGACACTAAATATCATAAATATTATTCATTTATACGCTTTTGCAAAATCGCGGTTCCGAACATAGTCGGATACCTTAAAGGTAGATCTCGCGAATTAGTAATCATGTTTGTGTGTTATGTCAGAAATATTATAGCACAAAAATAAAAATCGTCAAATATGAGTCATATTATTCGATAAATATTTCAGGATTTTTTTTTTATCATGGATATATATTAGACGTTATCCATTCACTTTGCTGGGTGTTTCATGTTGTATGACTATATATTGTTTTTAAGTTTTTGATGCCTAAATACTAGCAGCAAAATTTAGATTGTATTCAAAAACCTACTTAAAAACCTCGCTTCTTTATTCAAAAAGGACAAGACCTGAATTTCTAAAATAGAAGTATATTTATCTTTTATACTCCCACACCTCCCCCTTCCATCTCGTGAATAGATTTCCTTAAAACTCGAGTTTAGCAGATGTCTACTCAACAAAAGAAACATGCCAGACAAATTTCAAATCTGTAGGTCCAATACTTTAAAAAAGGGGGATTTTTGTCTGCAGCGTTCCTGCAATCCTTCCCTTTTGGAGTCGATTTCTCAGAACTCGCTCTTGACTGATATCTTCTCAATAAAACAAACATGCATACCGATTTTCAAGTCTGTAGGCCTAATAGTTCAAAAGCGGGAATTTTTGTCCATAATTCGCAAAAACCTACTTGGAAGTCTATTTCTCAGAACACTTTCTTAGGGGATCTCCACTCAACAACAACAAAAAAATGCTTGTTAAATTTAAAGTCTGTATGCCTAAAAGTACTGGAGACCTCGTGATGAATAATTGAATGAAGGAGTCGCTTTTCTTGAATGCGTGTTCATCAATTTAAAAAAAAGAAACAAACAAACAAAAAAAGACCAGCAGGTTTGCGACAAATCTTTTTCCACACTTATGAGGAAAAAGATTTACGTCCTATTCGTTTATTTCTGAGAGTGAATCAAGTGAATAAATAACGCTTAAAGAATAGGAGGTTAGAATTTAATTAAAGAACGCAAGGCAATTCTTTAAAAGCTGCCCCTTTTATGTGGCTTTATCGTAAATCTAACACTTTCCACGAGAAACTGATGGAGATCATTAATCTGAACTGACTTTATTTCATTTCACTTCATTTTGGTTAGGAATCATCTAAATACAAATGTTGGAGGCAATACCTCCAGCACGCGAGATTATCGAAGCAAATGTATTAAAACTTTTAAGTTATTTTAGTGGAAAGAATAAGGAAAAAGAGAGATTGAATTATAAATAGTGATTAGATTTATTTATAGCTATTTGGAGTTTCTCTTATTTATACACTAAAACCTCTTTGTTCTTCTGAACTGTAATGTATTTGATAAGTTAAAGATTTGTATCGTTTTAAGTCATGAGGCTATGCGTGAGTTAATATCTTCCTTCAAGTTTGCTCGCTGAACGGGAATTTTGAAACATGTATGATATTTCTATTAGCTTTTCCCAAAAGTAAGAAATTATATTTCATAATATACAGAGAAATAAAGTTAACACGAAAAATCTTAAGACGAAATATCGGTTATCACGAAATAATACAACGGTCCCGACTAACTACTATGTATTTTCAAGCAATTTTTTTCTCTTAACGCGAAACGAAAACCGCTTAACACGAAAAGATTTACCTTCTGGGAGTCAACAAAATACGGAAAGTAACAGCCGGATTGAACTGTCCTACTGTATCATCGGAAGAATTCATTGCAGTAAATAATGATAATATGTGCATAGCGCCCCAATTATGGTAGACAAACACATTTTGGAGTTTGTTCAAAGCTCAGAAAAATATCCTTGTGATGCAGATTCTGCCAACGAAAATTAAATGAATAATGCAGTTCCTATTCCTATTTCATTTAAAATGAAGAACATCATAAAAAGTATACGCAGTTACTTATTTTGCAGTATTTTAATGGTGAAATGAATAACAGAATGAACGATTTGGAACAATTTGTTGACAATTGGGTGTTAAAAAAGACAATGCAAAGAAAATCATCAAATTATTTTCCAAAAACTCAATAATTATTTTGATTTTCAAAAAAGTGGAAAATTTTTACGAAAAAATATTTCAGTCCCCTCAGTTTCGAGTTAAACGCTTTTCACTGTATATTATTTATTTTGTAGCTAATCTTTCTATGATTCGTGTTAAATCTGATTAAGTTTTTATCATTTACAATAGTTTAATATAATTTTAGTAATAAATTAAATATACAGAATAATTGCTCATTTTATAATAGTTTAAAAATTTTGGAGCTGAGTTACATATTACGGAATAATGACTAACCAATGCCCTATCCACAATTATAATTTTCCCACTCAGATTCCAACAAATCTACTTCATCACATGTGTGATACAACGGATTGTGTATTTTTTTGTACATCATCTTTGTAAAATACATTCAAATTATTTCCATAAAATGCGTTTCATCACACCGAGATTAAAAATATTTTGCATTTTTTTTTTTTTATATAAAGCTTAAATTTATTCTTTCGCAAGCAGTTTAACCCAAGAATACGAATTTCTTATAAATTGAAAAAAAAGAGAACCTTAACCATTCGAAACAAAACAGAATGGATACAAGATTCTTAGCAAAGACAGCTCCTCCGGAAACGGTTGACGTTCTGGAGATGACAAAATCTACAAATACCTCATGAAATTAATGACGTCTCCTACACATCATTAAATGTTACTGAATAGTTAAATTTTACACTGAATTTGTTCCTATTTCTGACTAATAGGGTATGATTTGATGCACTTCGAAGCTGCAGGTTGGGCGACTGACTCCATTGATAAGGGCGACATCTGAGCTAGTACCTCTCATACAAATTTTCAAACAGCGCCACATAGGACTTAGAGCAGCTACGGATTTTCCGTGCACCAGTTCCTCTACACCAGTGCTCCGCAACCTTTTTATCGCTGCGGACCGGTCAACGTTTAATATTACCACGGCCCACTGAGGGTGGGACACGTTGATTGTTTATATTTTAGATTGTTTTGATTTAACAGTTTTAATTTAGTTACATTTAAATATGCCTTCAGAATAAAATACAGTTACACCAAAAATGAATAAAAGCGATTTAACGTGGAAAATAAAATGATTTCCGTGGAAAGTTGCGCAAATCCGAGAGAAATGCACCACTTTAAATAAAATGACAATAGTTTAATGTTCTTTAGGCGGCCCGGCACCATTTGATCCGCGGACCGGTCGGACCGGTCTCTACATGGCAGATCTCCAGAGGCATCCGGATTCGATCTCGCAACTTAAATACGCTGGCAATGAGTTTGTGACAATGGTAAACTATAACTGTTTGCAGAAACGTCTTAAGGCATGAGCCAATTGGGACCGGGCCCAGGGCCTCGTTCATAATGGGAGCCTCGTCTCGTAAGCCTTAAAGAGATCATGATTTGAATAATTTTTACGGTCAAATGTTTTTTTCCGGTCGTATTCTCCGAAAAACTGAGAATTTCGGACGATATGTTAACTGTGATGTTAATGTGATGACAGTCGACATGTTAAATGTGATGACCGTCAACCATTTCTAGGCCTACCACCATACACCATCATTACTCATTAAGTCATAAGACGGCAGTCGGTCCAGCCGGTTTGTGCAATCGTAAGTCATGCATATTTATTTCTTTCAGATTGTTGTTTGTACGAGTATTTGACAACGCATGCTACGTACTATCTACTTTTAAGGGTTACAGGTGGGCCTACATTTGTGTAAGGACTTTTGAGTAGAGGCCCAAGGCCTCAAGAAGTCTTAAGACATTCCCTGTGAGCATCATAAGCAATCCTTAGCAGGAGTATTGGTGAAAGAGTATGTTTGAATGTGAATGCTACATTTTATTAATTATATTTCTAGTATAATTTTTCATTTCATATGAATTGAGTCACCATGCCATAAGTTCCCTGATTTTCAAAATAGAACTTACAAATATATCCCCATGTGGAACAGCAAGAGGACTGAACTTAACCAACCCCAATCGTTACATTATTTTGCATCAACTTCACTTCTATCTTTATCACCCAAACGCAGGTGAACAAATTGACTTCCCCCCACTCCATCTTTTTACCCTGTCACCCTTCTGCTAACATTTGGAATAACCCAGAGAGGCGGAATGCACCCTATAACAGCGACCCTCATAGCATAACAGTTAATTTTCTATGCCGTCAGGAACGTGTCATTTGGGAAGGGGTGGCTAAGATATATCTATACAATCTGTAGACCGTTGGAATGTTGGCGTAGTTATACATCAGGGCAGGGAAACAGCCGGTAAATTGTCTTTTAGATTTATGGCACAGCAGTTATAGCGAGGAAGCGCGTCTGTGTAGAAAGCGACAGCTATTACTCCAGTTAAGGTTGTGGTTCTTGCGGCACAAAGATGGTTTCGACAATAGCACTCATGCGAGAGATACCAGATTTACATTTGAATTGGAAATAGAGATTATGGTAAAAGAGTAATGTACAGATGGTAATGTGGTTGTGGGGGATATTTAAAATAGTAATTTTGAACTCGATGTAGCATCGGTTCTTCTTCCGCTATTTTAACTATTAGAGAATTTTTAAAGGGATATTTAGTCAGCAATTAAATATTACGACACATTGAGACTGTTATAATAGTTATCAATTATCAAACAGATTGAACAGCAGAACAAAGACAGAAATATTTTTCTGACACAATTTAAATTCACTCAAAGAGTTACTCTAGATCTGTGCTACCCAAATTTTTAAACACCGCGGCTCGGTCAACGTTTGATAATTTTACCGAGGCCCGCTGAGAAGCGTAGACGTTGATTGTGTACATTTTAAATTGTTTTGACTTAATAATTTTAATTTAATTGTATTTAAATAGACCTTCAGAATAAAATACTACATAAAAAAAACACGAGAAAAATACGCCACAATAAATAAAATGGAAATAATTTAATGTTCTTTGGGCGGCCCGGTACCGGCCCTGGTGTTGGGGACCACTGTTCTAGATGCTTCAAGGACGTTAAGGCTGAAAATTCCCTATATTTGATCTAGTCACTGAATAAAACAATTTAAAGTAACGAAGAACTAAATACAAAAATGAATTCCAAGCTGATATTTCTAACATAAACTTACTTCCAAAAAAATCAATCAAAAAATTTCTTTTTATTTTTTATTTGTTTTTAAAGTAAAATAGTTTTATTTCTAATGGATTTATATTGTACGAAAGATATAACAGTGATCAATATTAGCTATCTTTTCCGATGTATCTATATTGTTTCTTCATTTGGAGGTGGAATATATATTTAAAACAGAAATACACATTTAAGCTTAAAACGATTTTACAAACACATATTCAAATGATTCACGAGAGATTTCTTGTATCTAACACTTCCAAACCAATGGTTGTCATGGTAACCCATAACAACTATTGCTTTGTAACTAAGAGATATAAAATTACATTTACAGTACAATATTTGGTGAACTATTAGAATGTCTTCAAAATGTTTTAACTGATTGCAAACAGGAGATTTTTCTATTTCTATCTTTACATGAAAATCTTGATTTCATATGAATTTTACATAAATTGAAAATGCGCAGTCAGAATTTCTTTATGCAGCTGTAACATCAAGTGACAATATAAGTATGAACTGAAACAAAAAAATCGTTGCAAATACTTTGAAAAAATTATTTATGGAGATATTTTCGTATTATCCACCAGTCTGATCTATTAGTGAGAGAGTGTTCAATAACGTCGCAGTATAAATCAACACGAGAGCTATTGGCGACGTACCTTTTCATTTTGAGCCTCGATCAAGTGACGAGGACGACACTTGGGCTGACACCTCTTCCCCAAAACTACCACAACACTTCAACGGGAGGACTTTGAGCCTCGACAAATATAGCCTCTATCATCCCCTTCACACCGCGGGTAATGAGTGGCACGAAGCCCAGAACTCAGAAGTTCGTGACCGTGACCATGACCACTAGGCTACGGTGACCATCCAGCCTGATATATACAAAATTGAGAATAAGTTTGAAAGAAAACTACATTACAGTAGAACGTCGTTTATCCGAACCAATTGAGATCAGATACAGTTCAGATACGCGATTATTCGGATAACCGAAAACCGAATGCGATCCATGCAGTATATGAAACCGGACACTATGCGAATATTGAAAACCATCACATGTGGGAAACGTGCTTGGAGAAAAAGCAAAATAGGTGCAAAATGTCGCAACTTTACCTTTATTGTGGAAAATAATCACTTATTTTTCGTTGTACCATTGTACACCTTTGCTTTTTAGCTGCAAGGTCTCGGATTCTATTGAGCAGCAGTAGCTGAGTAGGACAGCACTATGATTGTTGTTCGTACCACTCCACAGCTGTCTCTAATGCGAAAACGCGTCAGCATTTGATGGACCCTTGCTACTTTCGTTGTTTCTGTTGTTGTTCTCGTCTTCATCCGCTTCATCGTCGACAGGATGGGATTCTTCTTCCACATAAGTCACAATCTCGTCATCGTTTAGCATTTGAAATCCAGTCTTCTGCATTGCATGCCATCCAGGTTTCTACATCTTCTCTATCGCATTCTTGAAAACCTGGGATTGATTAGACAAAGGTGGTATTCTCCTCCTCGTGGCCGTCATATAAGTCTTTTTCACCTGCTAAATCTGGCCACAGCTTATTCCATGCATTTTCATTTACAGTACATGTAGTTGACAAAAAAAAAAAAACTGGTCCGGATATTTGACGCTACGGATAATAAACGTTCGGATAAACAACGTTCTACTGTACATCAATTCTCTGCTTGTCCAAAAGCTAATGTGTTTAGGGTATTTTTTATAATTCATCATCTTTTAATTATAGGGCAAAATATTTTTCAAAAAAAATAATGAGAACTGGCATAGTTCTCAGATTATAAGTCTTATCAATTTTACAGCTCTGGAGTTGAAATATTACTATTTTCTCCTAAAAGGGACTTGATTGATTAATTATTTAATCCAAATAGTATGTAATCTAAATTCTATTTTTTCACTCGCTTGTAAAGATAACTTTTGTTAAATCAAACTTTTTTCACCGTGTACAATATACCATGTTTATCCGAATCTAAGTCGCACTTTTTTCCTATGTTAATGCTTTAGAAAATCGAGCGCTGCTTAGAACCGATTTCGAAAAAATTTGTTGGGTGTGGAAAATTAAACATGCAGGAGCAATAACAGGTATATATACGTATTTAAAAGTTTTTAATATAGGTAAAATAAATAAGTTATTCACTTCTTATTAGTTCTTTCAAATTTTTTCTAATGTGGCAAATATTGCATATCGATAAAACTTTTTACACTATTTTTTATTTATTCACAAAAAAAAATGCGTTGAGAATTTTGGGTGCGGATTAGAAACGATGGTGGCTTAGATTCGAATTAATACGGTACGTATAAATTTAACTTCATTCCTAGCTGAACGGTGAATTCCACACGAAATACATTGCACGATGCTAGTTTTTAAATAATTTTTAATTCCGTTGGAGAAGGCCTTCGCAATAATTATTTTTTCAATTACTACTATTAGCTCACACTCTCTATATATTTATTTATCTTGGTGGAATTTTCAATCGTTAATAAAATACATTTTAATGCGCTCAATTGAGCTGAAATTTTATATACATGATTATTTTGGATGACAATACAGTAATTTAATTATAATTCATAAAAATTAATTGATTCAAACTAATTATTTAAAGAATTACAAATACAGCCACGTTGGTATCATTTTTGGCGACTTGTGCCATAACTTGAAAAAGTTTTTTCCTCACATTTTAAAGCGCTCATTTGAGCTGAAATTTTCTATACACTATTGTTTTGGGTAAAAATACGATAATTTAATTATAATTAATTGACTGAAACTAATTATTTAAAGAATTACAGATACAGCCACTTTGGTTTCATTTTTAGTGACTTGGGTCAAAACCTTAAAAGATTTTTTTTTTCTCACGTGTTAAAGCAGTTGAACTAAAATTTTATATACACGATTATTTCGGATGACAATACGATACTTTAATGATAATTAATAAAAATTAATCACCAATTAATGTTGTGATTCTGTCATATGTATATATATATTTATATTAATTTAATAAAAAGTAGCTAAAATAAATATTTTCTTTGTTGATCTAAGTAGGAATTGACTTAAATTTTTTTTTATATTACTTGTTCATTACTTTTTTGAAAGATAAAATAACTGAAAATCTTTATGGGATAAAAAATACGGTTGAAATAGTTAAAATAACCGGAATTTAAAGAAATATAATTAAAATTAATATTACTCTAAGCGATCTATTTCAACGGGAAAAAAATTTAACATTTAAGAAAAATCTGAAAAGTCCATAATACTTATCAATATTGTCTAAATTCAAACTAAGGAAATAATTTTTAGATTTAGATGAAGTGGTACACATAATACATAAAACGCTTATCTGTGTGGGTACATTTTCATTACTACTACAATCATTTTATGCCGTAATATAAATCTGAAACTTACAGAACGTGGGAATAAAATCTCATTTCTTCTACTCTCTCACCTAAAAGAGGGTTTATCTTACACCAAAAAAACCCCGGGGAAAGAAAAAAAAAAATTACGGGGAGGGAGGATTTTTCAAACATAGAAAGAATAAAAGGAAAAAAACCAATCTCGGAAACTCTTTTGAACAGTTATTGGGGAAGAGGGAGAAAAAGTTCTTTTAAAACAACTAAGCTTTTAAAAAAATATTCTTTTTCCATCTGTAGTGTTGGTTCGATGACGTCACAAGCATCCGCTCAGAGTATCGTATTTCAGGAGTGCACGTGTAATGTGGAGAGTCCCTGGGTACGAGATTAATGGAAAACTCGGTTAGTTGGAGTTGTTTCCTCCCTACTAAGATTTTCGATTTTTTTTTTCCCCTTCTATGTTTTGATATGGCGGGCAGTAAATTGAAACCTTCTGTGAAAGAAAAAAAATTAAACAATTTTATTTACACACAACTATTTTTTTTCCCTTTTCTTTTCAGACTTTTAAACAGTGCAAGACAAATTAGATTTCTTTTGTCAGACAGGAGAAACGGAACAATGTTACATATTTCGGACGGAATTATTTCCGCTTATTTTTATTCGAAGCACATAAGGGTAACGGAAAAGACAAACTAAATGAATCCAAGTAGTATTAGATAAAATTCTGGAATAATAATAAAAATTTCTAAATTCTGTAAAGTTTCTTAAATTACCTTATTTTTTTTCTTTATTTTGTGGTTTCAAAAATTTAACCTTTTTGGTCAATTGTTTTCATAAAAAGCGCCTGCATGGATATTTTAAGGCACTGGCAACTAGGTCCAAGGTCTCGACCTCAAAGGGAACTCGTTTTGCTCTCGACAGGGCCTCAATGAAATCCTGTGATCCTAATAACTATAATCCTCATATGTTATTCCTGGATATATTCTCAGAAAAACTGTATACCAATTGGCAACAGTGGCCATCACAGACCGTCATTTAGTTGAAAGGCGGCAATCAGCCAGGGACGTCTTAAAACTCCTTGAAGCCCTGGGCCCTGATTCATAAGGCACTGGGTCCATACACAAATGTAGGCCCCACCTATAACCCTTAGAAGTAGACAGTACAGAGCAGGGATGGCGAACCAATGGCATGTGACGCAATATTTTGGGCACGCCACCGATCAAAAAGGTTTGCATTTTAGTTCAAAATAACAAAGTTCACTATGAAGTATACGAACAAACGTGAGTGATCGGTCGTGGTGCGCCACGGCGGCAGAACACTCGTTTGTTATTGTCTTACAATCCAAACATCCGTTATTTGTCATCCTAATTTGCAACAACAAAAGTTACACTATTGTTACTTTAATTTGAATTACACTAACTAAAACATTTACAACAATACAGTGCAAAATGTATTTTTACGCAGTAAATAAAGAGTTTTTAGTTGTTAGTATATTTAGTTTTATAATTTTCGCAATAATCACAAGTCAAAACTATTTGTGACGGCACATCTATACCTCATTAAACATTTCTTCAGAAAATATGGCACGTTAATCTATAAAGTTTCGCCACCCCTGACCGAGGCCCTAGTGAAAAAGCAGGCCCAATCTGGTACCCTTTAAAGTGGACAGTATATAGCATACTTTGTCCAATACTAGTACAGAAGTTAACCTGTAACAAATAAAACTGCATGATTCACAATCTCATAAACTTAGGCAGCAAACCCGCTCGACTGTGACTAGATTAAGTAAGTAATGATTTAGCGTAGTGGAAGACCTAGGCCTAGACATCGACGATGGTTACATATTAATGTAATTTTGCAATGGTGTATAGTTCGAAATTTACAGTTTTTCATAGAATATTTCCCGGCACAACGTTTGACGATTAAATTATCGGGATTATGATCTCATTGAGACTGAGTCGAGAACGACACGAGGCCTCCACACAGGCCTAGGCCCTGGCCCAGTCGTTCATGTCTTAAGACGTCCTTTCCCAGGGTTTTAAAACGTCACTCAGCGGATGGTTTGAAAAAGTATGTGACGGATCTATTCGCGATCCTTCCACTAATCCTCTTGGGAAATCTTTGGGCTATCAATTCGCGTTATTCACAACCAACCTTTCAGAAGAAGAAAATCGTGATATGCAAATTAAGTTTACTATGTATAGTCG
>BMAV01008425.1:0-64494 GCA_019973955.1 Trichonephila inaurata madagascariensis | reverse complement strand
AAAGGAAAAGAAATAAAAAAAAATTTGGAGATTTTTATTCAATGGAATGTTTATAAATTTTCCCTTAAAATACCTTTTTTTAACGTTAGAATACAGATAATGTTTAAAATTACCCATAAAAGTTTTTTTTAAAACCCTTTTTTTTGGCATACGGGCCAGGGAGGTGATCACCGAATCGTTATCAATGCTATTGTGCCCTGGTTTCGTATCCGACCCCAGTCCCATTAAAAATACACCAGTATAGGGGATCCCTATTAAATCTATCAAAATTCATTTTGGGATGGAAAAAAACTTGAGAGGGTGTCGGCCCCAAGGTGTTTCATGATTGACCAATTAAATTACGAGTTATTTGCTTTTTATTTCCTGTTGCCATTAAAACCGAAATTTTAAGTAGTTATAGTCAATAATCATGGGAAACACTTTATTGCACAGTTATCTTCCAAAAAATATTTTAAAATCATTGATCGGAAAAAAACAGAAAAAAAAATAAAAATTTTTAAAACTCACATCCCTCAAAAAGATAAAAAACATTTTGTCTTGTATATTGAAAGTCATATATTTTTATTTAAAAAAGTTTAATTTTTTGTTACAAATCGAAACTATATATTCTAAAATCTTGCTAAAGTAAAGTTTGATAAGAAACCCTCTCTTATGTAGAAATCCACCAGTGAGTTTGGTGCGAAAGTGTACAGACACTCAAAATGAAAAATGGATAAAAAAAAACTGGTTCTGTACATACAACACGATCACAGAACGCTTTATGAGAGTAATTCTTGCAGTAAATGTTCAAAGAAACCCCCCCAGAAAAAACTTGTTGTGGTTTGGGGGGTTGGGAGGCCTTTTGAATATCTAAAGATTTTTTCCCCAACTTTCCCCAATGGTGGATGAGTTTCTAGGTAGAGTCAGTTAGATATCATTAATAAGAGCTTTCAGATCCCTCAAGGGGTTTCGAGGGTTTGATAAAGTGATTGGGTTCCAGAAATATCTTTTTATTCATTGTACTAAAAATGGATATAAAATGTCCAAAGGGGGATATCATTTACTTTTTAAAAAATTTGTGACATCGACCAGCCCAAGAAATAATACCACATCTGAACCAAATCTTTAAATTTATGCAAAGATGTGTCGAAAAAATTAGCTTCAAAAAAAAATTATATTTTTGTGGTTTTGTTCCGTTATTTTATGGTAAAAAAATTTCCAGGTGGCGAAAAAAGATTATCCATTCCATGATTTATTTTAGGTAAGTCTTTTATTTTTCTCCCTTTCCCCCAAAACATTTCCATTGTTATGTGGTTGTGATCATTCTTCAAATATAAGAAAGTGCCGTGCTATTAACGGGCATGTTTCTTATGAGAAATCGTTATTTAATCTGGTTTAATATTATAGTATAAATTTTAACATGAAATATTTAATACATTTGAATAAATCTATAAAAGCCCAGGTTTAAAAAAATCACCCATATAATATGCACAGTAATCACAATTTCACATGAAGCAAATGAAATGTACAATCACTGTCAAATGTTTGACTCCAGTATTACTTCCCTGCATATTGCCCTTATACAGACTTAGAAGAACCTTACTAAAAGCTCCTAAAGCAGGGGTCGACAACCTTTCAGCAGTGGCGTGCCAAATCAATCTACCAATATGATTCAGCGTGCCACTCAGTGGGACCATTTTGAAACAATTCGATTCCAGCGGTAATCTATACGGAGTTAGATAATAGAGGCCAATAATATAGATTTGCAGTTTTATTCCATGTTAATTTTGCATCATTTAAAGATATATTTCTTGACATAAAAATAAGTAGCATAAGATAAAACTATTTGTTCAACAAAAATTTTAAAAATTAAAACTGTACAAATGCATTTTTAAAAATATTTATTATAAAATAACATATATGCAACATAATATATAAATAATTCCCTTCATTATAGTTAGATAAAATTTTTAATTCGAACCACACCTAGAGATTGCACCGCTCTACTTTCACATCGCAAAATCAGGGATATGAGCAGTGATTCAATTTGACATGACTTTGAGTATTCAAAATCATGTAAATTGAACCACAATTTTATTGCGGAATCGAAATATTTTTCACATGAGGGAAGATTTTTTATTTAGATATGTAGAACCACACACACAAAAGCAAAAAGTAGAGAACATCTAATTTTTCCCTCTTCAAACCATTCAATCTCTCCAGCAATGATATTCAGTAATTTACAAAATAACTGTAAACTTATCTTCAGAGTTAGTTAAGTTTCAATTTTTTCTTATAATTTTGTATATGTCCATAATTCTGAAGATGTTTGACAGATAAGAGGTCTATTACAAATTTATCAACTTCCAATCACTCAAAAATTGACAAATTTTAGTAGATAATGCAGAGTGCCACTGAAAATCGTACCGAGTGTCATAGGTTGCCAACTCCTGTTCTAAAGGTTTTTCAAGTGAAATAACCATCCTAGACCTCATTCTTTAGAATGTATTAATTTTTGTCGCCAGAATTTGTGAGGAAGATAATTGGCGGTCAAAATTATCTCCCACTCTTAATCTTTTGA
This sequence comes from Trichonephila inaurata madagascariensis, assembly GCA_019973955.1. NCBI lineage: Eukaryota > Metazoa > Arthropoda > Arachnida > Araneae > Nephilidae > Trichonephila > Trichonephila inaurata. Next base: position 61,934 of record BMAV01008425.1, on the reverse strand, counting down.
ATATGTAGTGTAAATTATGGCCGTAAGATCACTACCGGTGATGTTCTAATGAAGACTTGTGTACAAATCCGGATTGCACTAAGAATCATCATGGTAGAGGGACCATCTACCAAGCTCATAAAGGACAAAGGAAAAGTCAGAAAGTTTTTGATTTATATATATATAAATGAATGTTTGTGTATATGAAATCGCATCACTCCAACACCGTTCAACTAATCACTATGAAAATTGGCATGTATATGTTTTTTTGTGTGTAGAAGGGTTTTGTGCTATCCTCTTTGTTGCAGCTATCCTCCAGGTGGCGCTACAGCATATCAACTTCTGCACTGTTCAATCAATCACCCAGTGGCCAACATGGTCGTCAAAAATGATGCCAACTTGGCTCTATCACCAGCATTTCGCTATGTTTCTATTGAATCGTCATTATACTAAAAGCAACGACGTTGCTTGCGAATATTGCAATTTTAACATAAAATAAATCCAACAGAAAGTAATATTACCGTATTACATATCCAGATATAAATTAATTATACTATTGTAAGCGTTCATGACTCAAAATGTGTAACAATGTGTCACTTTTGCTGAGCAGAGATCACTTTAAGAAGGCGTTTGGAAAAATCGACCCACAAGAGATTTACGGAGAGTTATAAATAAAAAAAAAAAACTTTTTATCAGCTATTAGATCTGTGATATCTCCCGACCCGGGGGTACCATCTCTTCATCTACGCGACCTAGATTTGTAGGAGGAAATGATTGATCACTCAAGTTAGCCATAATCAAATTAATTTATTATTATTCCAATATATTGATCCAAACAACACAAGTCTTACTATAGGGATGCAATCAGGATTGATATAATGTATTTCTAAATTCAAAAATAAAAACCTGGAATCCAACCCCTTATCTTTATGAGAGGTTATCCAAAAATTTTTATCTGCCTAAAATTTCCCTTAACACGCAAAGTTGTTCTATAATGACGTTCTATTTTTAAATTCCCCAACAGCTCATGACATTCAGCATCCCCCTTCCTTTCTCCTTCTTCTATTCTACCACCAGTACAAAAGCTCCATTATATATCTAGTAATAATCGGGAAATATTGCGGTTTCTTCTTGGAGGTTGGAAAAATAACTAAATTTTTTTTAAAGTTTCCCCTAAGGGGGTTAACGGGAAAAAAACCGATAAACCCTGCCACAATCTACAGACAAAATTTTACAAGTATTTTTTTTTTTGTATTCAGCTGAATATACAAAACAATTTTTAACTTGCAATTCCTAAAACTAACTCATTAAAACTTCTTTACCTTCAATCTGTATTGCTTAGATTTTCAATTGCCCTGGGAAAAACGGGATACCCCCTGTATATCTAAATCTGGGTAACTAACTGGTTTAATTCAAGTTTGTCCCAGTTTTTGACAGCGGTGAAAATTATGAAATCATTCTTCAATAATCTTTGTGCGTCTTCCAAGATGAAAATAAATAAGTAACTAAATAATCAATACTTTTGGTTACGAAATGAAAATAATGTTTAGACATTATGGTTTTTTATGGTTATATATATATATATATATATATATATATATATATATATATAACTCATAACTATAAATAAATTAATTATTTTAAATGTGCAGTGGGTTTCAAAGAGTTATTGTGACAAAGCGAATTTTCAAACATTCAGAAAATAGAAAAATGAATGGTTTAACACAATGCTTTCCTGTTACGTGACATATATAAAGGCTTAATTAAATTAAAAATCTCAAATTGAAATTAAAACAATGCCAAAATAATAGTATTGGGACATTAAGGAACACACAATCACAAAAAGTATATATAGATAGTTCTGGTAGATTAACTGAATAAAAACATTTCTAGTTACATTTGTTTTTATATAAACCCAAATTTTTTTTTTTAATTTCTTTTACAGATGTAAAAAAAATTTTTAAATTTTTATTTATTTTTTAAAATTAAAAATTTGTTTAAGGCCGGGAAGAAAATAAATGAAATATTAAATATAAGCAAATATACAGTTTTAATATTATTTGAAATACAAGACGAATTTGGTGTAAAACAAGCCATTTGCTGAAATCTTAAGCGGTTTAACTGAATGTAAGGAATGGTAAATTGTGAGAAATGCTTCTTGCAATTCTAAATTTATTGCAGTAATATTAACATGGTACAAAGATTTTGAAAGTCTACTATTGCAGAAACTTATCACAAACATTTTTAAAAAGAAAAATTTTCAAGGATGATTCATTGGGGAAAAAAACATTTATTAGCAAAGCAAGGTGAAAGGGTCAACTACAGTTCGATGAAATATCTTGATTTTTGGAAATTGGTTAGATTTGAAGATGAGTGCAAGATACACCATATTTTTAATACAGATACAACATTTTTGAAAGATACGTAAAGAAAGTAGTATGGCGCAAGACCTAAAAAATTAACTTCAATAAAAAATATTTTGCTTTTTGTGAAGCATATTGAATGTAGCTTGTTGTTCTGGAACTAAATAAATACTATCAGCTTCAAAATCTTTATTTAATTGGTAGAAACATGGACACACAGATTTGCTTATTTAAATATTCGAATATATAAAATTTACATAAAGTGCTAAACATGAACACGTCATTAAATTATGAGTTTAATTAGAATAATGGTCTACAAATTCATGCTCGTATTTGCAAATATTGAATATGTTTCCATGTAAGCAGAATATCTTCAGAGTTCATATCTAAAACCTAATGAGCACATTTCAGATCATTTGAAAAACAGAATCCGTGAATTTAAATTTATGATGTTTAGGTATGTTTAGCGAAAAACTCATCAGGATGGGAAAAACTGAAAAATATTCTGTGAAAATCTGGTGAAATCTATGCCTAAAAACATGAAAAAAAGTTATAAACGATAAAGGAGGCCCAACACACATTTTAAAGAAATATTATCAGTTTTAACTGTCAGCTGCCCGATACATTTTTAAGATATGTTTTCCAGTTAGTGCAGACGAAATGCATAAGTTTAAAATTATTTTACAAAGTTGTATATTAAATTTTGAGGTTCTTAAAATTATCTTTAGTCATCAGATATGGCATGTAAAAAGAGAACATTTTGTTAAAATTAAACAGTTGATTTTTCTTTCGATAAATATTTGAAAATTCGTTTATTCTCAATATTTTTTTCAGCCACTATAATTACACTAGTCTTCTGTTATACATTAATGACTTGTTACTTTTTCCGTACATTTAATAATATATTCAAAATGACATAATTAAAAAAATATATTAATGAAATACATGCTGTACGTTTCATAGCATTCATATATAATCTGCAGTCTAACATCATTTTAATTTCGAATTTAATTTCTTTTTCAAAATAAAGTAATCATTTTCGGTAGCATTTTGTAACCATTAATGACCATGCAAAAAACATTTTATTTTTGCATCATCAACAAAAATTTCCATCTTTACAACTATTTTTCCAATAGTTAACTTTAAAAAAATAAAGGAACTATGTAATAATTAAAGAAGATGTCCTTTAATTGTCTTTAATGTATCCTTTTTTAAAAATAATATGACAAAGATTCCAAACTATCCTCGTCATAAGCGAATTAAAATATGGAGAGAGCATATACAAATACGGAAACACTAATTACATTCATTAAAACTACATTTATAATGATAATTATTACTGTTCCCTTCAAAATTTAATGCTTAAAGCAAAATAACATCTCATAATTACGACAAACAATTTTTATAGTTTCGAAAGACACACTTTTATATACATTTGAGCTTATTATGATTACGTAATGATGATTATTAAACAACTTTTAACTGATATTTTGAATTACCCTTTTATTTAAAAACTAATTATGTTTACTGGTTTCAATGTAAATGTTAAATATATTCGCTTATTTTTTTTTCATATTTGCCTTGGCTATTTTATATTGAGAGTGTACATTAAGACCATTCATGTCTAATAAACCTTTTTTGAAACGAACTAGGGGAGGGGGAGGTAACCCCTAATGGTATACGAACCCCCTTTGTTCAAATTATACAACTATTCATACGCTACAAATTGTAAAACTGTAATTTACATGCATTATATAGCTCTATTTATTTATTCTTTTTTTCGCAAAATTCGTTCTTGGCGGTCCTCTTCAGTTACATTCATTACTGAAGTTGCATTGTCCAGCAATACTTTGAGAAAATCCTCAGATTTTGATAAACCTTCAGCACTTGCAGCTTTCTGGAATGTTGAGTATTTAGTAGTTCCGCGTATATTGTCAATAAATCTTTGTATGAGAAAGCGCCTTTCTTCTCACTCAACGATTCCAGTCCAGGCAATCGTTGCGATATTTTTGAGAACTTGCAATAATGTACTATCGCAATCGTATTTGTGACATTATATGAAACGAAGCACATGGTTGCCACTTGAGCGCGCACGACACATGCGGAAATGGTTTTTCCTATTTGGCGAGTTTTCTTGAATATTTGCATTGTTACGATAGTATGCAGTAAATGTATTACAACGTCGCGATGTTTTTATATAAATAGGTAGATTAAGTATTTAATGCAGTTATAATGTTTTAATCGAAGATCGAACATCACTTTGAAACATTTCACACACACACACACACACAAAAGCAGTATTAATAATTTGAATTTTAATGATAAGAGATACTAATAGTTCAATTAAAAGTATTTCATAATCTCTAATATTAGAGGTAACCATGGTAAATGATTGGCCATTGGAAGCAAATGCATTGTTGGGCATGATCTCAAGCTCATGGTTTTCTGTGTTATGTTGTGTGTTCAAATCTTAGTGCTACTGAAGATCTGCCATTTAGAGGAGCTGATGTTTTGTTATATCTTTTGATGCTCAAAATTCTCCCGTTGGCGTAATGTGGAAGTTAGGAGAGGTGCACCAGCTCGGGTGCCGTTCTCGTCACTTGGCCTAGATTCAAAATTACGAAATTCATCCTTAATAGCTCTCTTTTGCTTCACAGTGTAATCAATTCAAGAAAGCACATTGCTGTGAATGTTATCCCAGAAGCCTTGAACTCACTACTAACGTTAGTGGTCACCCCATTTTTATAATCGTTATTTTTATTGTACACTATAAAAAGCGTAATTCCAGTGAATAATTGAAATGAGTAAAGGTATACTTATCAACTTTGAAGGACTTTTCAATTTTTCTTTAAATCTGGAAAAAAAATACAATCAAACTGAACTAAAATGTTTCAAATGTACGATTCTTTAATAAAGGACACAAATGCAAGACACATTGCACTAGCATCACTGTAATGATATTTCCAGGCAAAACTACTCTTAGTTTTTTCAAGTTGTAGTCTTACTGACCTTTGATGATTGACAAATAGGTTGTTGAATTTTTCTTGCTTGTGTTTTCATATCTTTTTTAATACGGTTTTTTTAAGAAGAATTTAAACATTTTCCTTTCAACTCAAACGTTTCATTTTTATCGATTTTCTAAAACCTACTTCCACTATCATGATTAATAAGCGTTATTTCATTAGGTTCTTCCTTTTTTGATCAGTTTAAACTCCAACCAGCACAGATCGTAGATGCCTATTTCTTTCTTTTTTCTTTTTTGTCTATTTGTTCATTTACATTTATAAACCATAATGAGTTCTACATCGCTATCAAAATCACTAAGTTTTTCACGTGGAAAAAATATAGCTTGTTCACAGAAAATATTTTGGAACAAAAGAGGCGCGCGGAAAACTCAGTTATTCCAAGTACCTTAAGATTGTTAAAAACGATTGTCATTCTTATAAAAAGATTGAAATATGTCACAAATATATTTTAGTTCCCATGAAGACTTTGATTAGGAGGATACTGACAAGGTCATTAGTAACAAATAAACAGTTTTCCCAGAACTAAAAGTTTCGTCAGACTGGTGTGCCTCGCGTGACTGTTTCGGGGTAAGGTTGTAAGTCGGAGAGCTGTTTCTGTTAAAGCTTCGTTGAGTATTGAAGCCGATGTGTTTTAACCCTTTATCTACCGCATTATGCATTTACTGCAGTTTTTTTTTTTCTTCATGAAATTATTTTTTGGATCACTACATTGAAAAGTAAGGGATATGCATCAACAAAATACTTAACTTTGGGAAATTTAATCCCTTAGAGCTGATTAATTAATTAAAGTTATTCAACTGTAAAAATAATTATATATATATATACACTGTTCACTTAAAATAAAGAGTCAAATAGTTTTCTAAGATCTTCATTAACATACGAAAAAAATAAGACACTTAAATTTTGACATTAACTATTAACAAAAAATGATAATCTCCGCAATCCGCTGAAAACTCCGTCAGCAGAAAATGCAATTTCTGCTATAAAACTATTCGCCTTCCCCTCTAAAATACTCATCATAGAACCCGTTCCGGCATATATCTTGGAAGAGAGGATTTCAAAGAATATTCCTGCTAAGTATCGTCAGAATATTCATAAAAATGGTTATTCTATTAAATTTTAAAGTGGGTTGTACTTTTAAGTACCGTCGGTATGTAAAGGGTTAAATGTCGAGGTGAAAACGTCGAATGGAAAATTTCATAATTGGGTTCAAGCGCAGGTATCATCCGTATTCCTTGATCATAGTTCAAAGTTAGAATTCTATTCTCGGTAAACGTCGTGTTCTCTCCAGACTGCAACGTAGATAAACAAATATTCAATCATTGTCATATTAATGAAAAAATATTGTTTTTAGTGTCCGATTATTTTTGAAAGAAATTTTCTTCAACATTTGAGTGTTATGTAAGGTAATTCAGAGGAAGTTGACAGTTCGTTAATATTACTTTTATGCGTCGATAAATGACCATTTTGAGCCATTTGTGTGAAGAGTCTAGTCCAACATAGAGTATGGCTTGTGAATTTATCTGAATTAAACCTCTTCAATCAACCTTATTTTTCAATCTTGTAAGCAATTAAAGTGGTGAGTACAATTTTATACTATTGCGATCCTTATATTTAAAGTTCATAAACGTATATGGTATTTTCAATAGGATATTAGCAATATAAGTGACTTACGCATAATGTTACACATACGATGCATGTGGAAACGGCCATAACACTGCATCAATAAAAAATAAGCGTGTGTGGTGATCTGTCTTCTTTAATTGGGGGAAGATGCCACATGGTTCAGAAATAAATGAAATGAACTTTTTTTTTTTCATTTTATAACACTGTGCATTATGGTATAAAATATAACTACATTTAATAATTAGGCTGTGAGGATAATACAGGGGATCTCCATAGGACAAGAATGTGCAGGGCTGAAGTCACTACTACTTCAACCTGCTGTAGACCGTTCTACAGGAAGATTTGTTTTTACCAAACTAATTATGAAATTATTTAATTTTGGTTTTTGTTTTGCTATAGTTATTGTTATTTCAGATTTAATTTGGTAATGTTTGTCTTATTTTTTATAAATTATTTATTTACTGTGGTGTTGTTGTATCTTACTCTATGACTCGCGGCATCTTCTCTCATATATTGGGGAGATGCCACAATTAATTGAATTTCTTTAACATTAAATTTCTTATTTAGTTTTATACTAAGAAAAGAATTTTCTTGCATACATAACCAACTAAATATTGAAAAATAAAGTGTATTTTTTTCATGGTCTTGTCATTTCAATTTTCAATGTACTAACCGAAAAATCCTTAAGTGTGGCATCTAAATACAAAACTTTGAAATCTACCAGATTCTTCATGTACTTTTGTTACAAGAATTTGGTGTTTCCAAATGTAATGTTATTAAAAATGTCATTCAATCTACCAACTTATTGAACTATTACAGTCTTTCCCTTAACATGATTACTTATCAAATCAAAAAGTATATATTAGTATGAAGTTTGTATTAAGTGTATTGGGATCTTTCTTTCAGTATTGATTTTGATTTAATGCCATTCTAACGTAGTAATTTCTGTTTTTTGGGGGGTGGGGGTTAACAGATTATTTCAGTTCTTGTTCATATGTTTTCTTTTAAAAAAAATGTTTTTATGAGGCTGTATTGACAGAGTTGAGACAAGAAAATGTCAGTTTACGTTTCATCCTTATCATGTGACAATTAAGTATGTTTAAAGGCAAGCCCAGATCCATTGCCTTAGTCTTGACTATGCCTCAAAAATATCATGATATCATATTCTTCAATGAAATGAAAATTTCGTACTGAAAGCTAACTGGCAATAATGGTAAGTCTACATTATTTTGTCATGTCCTTGTCAGTAGCGCACACAGGAATTTTTCAATGGGGATCCGTGGTCAAAAGTCCACCAATCTCATACCATACCCCCAATACACCATCCAACAAATTCTTTGATATTGTAGATTGTCGGGAACTAAAAACCGTAAGAGAGCAATAAATAATTGAATAAATAAATAGCATCCATTCTTCTTCAATGGCTCGACAGCCCTGGGTGGGAAGAACTCTTTTCAGGCATCCCTACTGGCAATTGTTTCCTTATTTTTGAATTTTAAAATTTTAAGTTTTTCAATACAGTCAATCCATCTTAACGGGGGTCTGCCCTGAGGTCCATTTCCCATAGGCTTCGCCAGAAAGTCTTTCTTCAAGAAACGATCTTCATTCATTCTAGACTGATGGCCAACCTGTTTATGTTTCTGTAATTTGACAAATTTTACAATATCATGTTGCTTGTAAATTGTGTTAAGTTCGATCTTTTACATAATCCATTCATTTGAATCCCACCAAGAATGCAACGTAAGGTCTTTTTCTCGAAAATTCCCAAAGCTTCCTCATCACGAAAATTCAATGTCCAAGTCTCTCACGCATAAGTCAGGACAGATCTTATAAGACTTTAGTAAAGAAGCAGTTTAGTTTTTAACTTGAGAAAATTGGATTTTAAATAACTCTTCAAGGCATAAAACTTTTATTTGCAGCAATGATTCTTTTATAAATTTCTGGGGCCAGCTCATTTTTATTATTTATCGCTATTCTCAAATAAGTAACATTGTTAACTTTATCGAATAGCATTTATTAATAAAATTAATTATTAAGAACGAACACTTAATAAAATTTTACGTGTCATAACATCGAAAAAAATTCGAGGGCTATAGGGGATCTGAAACAGGTTAACCACCCTATTGTATGCGCCACTGTCCATCGTTCATATCCAAAAATCATTACCCATTTAATTAAAACGCAGCAGTTAGTCGAGTCAATTTGTGTTAGGTTTGGGAGATTGTAAGTGGTGCACATTTATTTGTTACGAAATATATATATTGTACGAGCTCTATACAACGTATGCTTCTTTGCTTTAAGGCAGGTGAAGCCAACGTTTGCATTGGGTCCCAGTAACCCAATCAGTGTAGCAACGTAACTGGTGACTATAGTTTAATTTTGTAATCCTTCGTTAAGAGGACACAGTACGATTCAATTGACAAAAATTGGTAAAAAAATCAAATCTTATTTTTTATCCTAAATTATTCTTTATATACTTTTCTATAACCTCACAAAATTTGATAGTTCTAAACTTAAAAACACGCAGAAGTATGATAGATTTTACGCTCGTTTTTATTCACATCCCGATGGCAAATCAAAACTTTAAACTTGCTTATCTCAGAAAGATAAAATAACTAGTTTGTCTTCATTTAAAATGCTAACGCTTTTTTATATTGTGCCTAATGCTTTGAATTTTTTTTTACCTATTACTTATAGTACATGTAACAAAAGTTGGTATGCAATTTTGAATCAAAGCAGTGCTTATTTTTTTATAAATAATTGAACTCAGAATTTATACATTTTTTAAGGAATTTTCAATAAGCATTCATAAACAGAAGTATTGTACAAATACTAATCATGTAATCACAAAACCCATACCAACTTTTGTTATACATAATTTGACGTACTTGTACATCAAGTTTCATGCGTGTACGTAAATTTTTGTAGGAGAAGTAGCATTTTAAAATTGCTTCACAAATTTTAAGTTTTTTCCTTAAAAAATTAAGTGGCTAGCTTTTTATGAACTTTTGAGAATAAAATCTGTTTTACATAGCATACACAGATAGGAAATAACCAAAAAAAAATTTGAAAATCTTCTAAAAATTTTTGAGTAAATCGTACCATGTTCCCTTAAGATAGTAGTAATTATATCGATTCAACTTGAAATAGGCCCTCTACACGACAGGCCATTAGTGACACTGATGCTCAAACACACCTGAATCGATAAAAAGAAACCCTGGTAAGTATTCAAGATCAATTGGGTATTCCTGACACAACCCCTAAATAAAAGAGAAATGATTTATCTGCTTGATACAGGAAAGAAGTATATGAATATCAAAATTTTAAACTGGTCTTCGTAAAATAAAATAAATGGAGAAGATAAAATAATTCCAGAAGAGCTTCTTTATTTGGTGACCAAAATTAGAGGCAGATATTGGTGTGAATTTTGCCCCAAGTTGGCATTCCGGCCTGCTGAGAAAATGTAAAATACCTGGCCTACCTGGAGAGGTATTTGGTGCCATTTTATTTTTGGAGAGCGTTAAATTGGTCAATGATCGACTTAAAGGGTATGTTTAATAGAGGTACTCAATTTGTTAGAACGGCTGAGGGAAAAAAATGGCTAAAAAGGAGGCGATGAAGGTAATTTTATCTTTTATTTTTGAGATAATAAATGAGACAAGAAAGGAATGATTGATCGATGTATGAATAAAGGACAATTGACAGGATATCGCAAAATGAAAGTCAGAATAGGAGAAGGATATGCATTTGCTTGAGAGACAGAGAGGTACATTACTTAAATCAATCAAAAACAGAAATCTCCTAAGTTTCTGAGCTGTGTTGCATTTTATAAACATCGCTTTTTATTGTATTTTTCTCCTTGGAGCCATTTCGGAAAACATGTTTTATGTAGAAGTCATATAAAAACCTTTGTTTTCTTTTAGCGTCATATATCAAAATTTTTTGTTGCCGAAAAAATCAGGGTGTGTGCGAGAACGGTCTGTGGTATTATCTTAGTATATATATTGTTCCGTAGATCTGAGGGTTCGGGGATTTTATGCAAAACAATCACAAAGAAAATAAACAGTTTAAGAGCAATGCGAATTTATTATCAAAAATCCAATCCTTTAAATACAGGATTCAGCAGCGATATTCACAGAGTAAATATCCAAAGGACTTCACACCTTCAACGGCAATCAAACACAATAACAGTGTTTAAAAATACACGTAAGTAAAGATTATTCACAAGCACAGCCGAGCTAATCAAAACAATCATCACTACTCGCTGGTTTAATCCAGACTCCTCGCCGTTCCGGCGAGCATCTCCTTTATAGGCGCGACAGAAACTTCCAGAAATATAACAGCTCGTGTCACATTGAACGTGACACTAGTGGAGAGATCTACTACTTTCTAGAAGATTCCCGAGGGTTCCGAACTCGCCAACATGGTCACCAATGACGCCAAAATCGCCAAATTGGTCGCCAAAGTCGCCAAATTGGCCGCCAAAAATTATGCCAACTTGGCTCTACCGCCAAGATTTCGCCAAATTCTCATTGGATCGCCATTATAACGTAAGGGTTGGCATTGCTTGTGAATGGTACAATTTTAACATGAAATAAACATAACATAGAGTAATATAAATGCATTAAACACTCAAATACAAATTATTTACACTATTTACACAAAATTCGTAACACTATTTATTCTCTAGTTTAAAAATGATTGAAAACATTTTTAATTACGTTACTTAAACTTGTAACAATTTTTGGCCCTCTTTGTAGGCATTATGCATAAAGCAGTGCTTCTCAAACTTTAAATATTTGCGACTCAATATTCAATCGTAATTTTCAACTAGCCTCCCTGCATGTAATAACAATGTATTGAAATCAATAATAATGTACTTTAACGTAAAACTACAATACGACTTTAAATTTAAACCGTAAAAATGATCAAGATAAGTATTGAAAATTTTGAATATAATTTTCTACAAGGCAAGCCCATGGGGTCAATTATAATTATTAAACTTTTTCGTAACTTAGTATTGATGAAATAATTATCAAATATATTTATGGATTCTGTCCTCTTCACTCTACGGGGATTAAAAGTTATAATATCTTTTGCTAACAGCCCTTGCATTACTTATATATTACTGTTAATAAACAATTAATCAAAAGATTAACTCAATTTTTAAACTTGGTCTAGAGCTTGGTCTTTTTTCTTTTTTTTTCCCTGCTGGGCCGCATACATAGGTCAGCTATTTCACGCGGGCCGCATCAAGAGGATAAAGGGTGTGTGCTTAAAATGGGAAAATTGATCAAAATATTTTAAACTCTGTTTTTCATTTTTTCATTGCTTTTTCTTTTTCTTTTTGTCGCTAACACTGAATTAGAATCATTTAAGAAACACTCCTTCACAATTTCTGCATCAATAAAAGGTTTAGTAAGATTACCAATAAATATAATAAACTTCATAAAATGTTTTTCTTACCACTGGCAAAACACTTTTTTACTGTTGCAAAGATTATTCAAGAAAGCCTATTTATATACCTATTGAAAGAGATCTTCGAGGAAAAGTGTCATTGAATGGTTCCTGTTTATTGATATTTTTTAAATACAGCACTTTCGTGACAAATCAAACAATGACTGATCCATGTCTGTTTTTCACTACAAAATAGTCAACCACCCAATCGTCTTGAAACGATGTATATTCTTTGAAATTTTTCTCTTGCAAGATATGAAAGAAAGTTAAAAGTTAGTTCAACCCATTAAACTCTGTCCCAACTCCATTCTTGTCTGTTATCGCTAACCGTAATCGTTACAAATTGGTAATATAAAAAATAGTTTTTAAGTCAATTCCTACTTAGATCAACAATGAAAAATTTTTTTTTAGCTATTTTTTATTAAATAGTTACAATTAATATAAATATGAATATACATAGGGCAGAGTCACAACAGGAAATGGTAATTAATTTTATTAATTATCATTAAAGTATCGTATTGTGTCCTTTTAATTTCAGTCCAACTGAATGCTTTAACACGTGAAAAAAACCTTTTCAAGTTTTGACACAAGTCGCCCTAGTGGTCTCTAAGTCGCCAACGTGGCTGTATTTGTATTTCTTTAAATAATTAGTTTTAATCAATTAATTTTTATTAATTATAATTAAATTATTGTATTGTCATCCAAAATAATCCTGTATATTAAATTTCACCGCAATTGAGCGCTTTAAAATGTATTTTATTAACGATTGAAAATTCCACTAACATAAATAAATAAATAAATATACAAATATATAAATAAACAAATATATAGACAGTGCGAGGTAATAGTAGGAATTGAATAAAAAAAGAATATCAATTCGGACTCGCACCACATCAACAACAAAAAACAAAATTGATATATTTGATTTCTTGACACCAAATGTTTAATGTATTGTTCTTAAATAAGTGAATTTTTCAGAGCAATGGGCACTGACCAGGCCACTTAAAAAGGCTCGGTGGGCCGCAGTTTGAGTATCGCTGGTCTAGAGAATGCATCGATATCTGAGTTGGCATTTAATTGCTCCTTGCCCATGACAAGGTTAGGTCCTCCCTCATATAAAAATAACTATATTTTATCAAATACTAAAAGTTACAATTTGAAAAAGTTATACACAATCATTTAAAATTTCATGATTGAGGATAACAGTTCAAAAGAATTAAATGCTCCCACCCGAACCAGTACCAGTACTAAATTTTATCAAGGGATCCTGTATGTGAAAAAAAAAAAACGTATTTTTGAGAAACTCTCGCTTTCGACGTATTCGTTTATTGAAAATAAAGCATGGAACAAATCCACTGAGTATACATTTCTCCCTCTGAAACTCTCACACACAATACGCATTCTGAAACAGCACGCTATTACTCAGACGGTCACCCTTCTGAAGTGCCTTTCGAATTCTAAAAATACTACAAATCTTTTGATGGATATAGAAATCCATTTTCTGGCATCAAAAGTACCTGGAGTGGGTAATACCGACGAAAATATAGTTTTGTTTTCCCACTTTGAATTTCGTCTATGGCTAGAAGGAAGAATAAAATGCGAAATAGTACAGTGAGTAAGTGGAATGTATATCTCATCTAAATCCAACACATTTCGGTATTGAGATATACATATTGAAACAGACTACTTCAAATATACATTGCTACATTTCATATTCTACATTTTATATTTTATCCCCATTTAAGCAAAATATGTTAAGATTTTTCAAATAGATTCACTCAGGCATGAGTTTGTGTATATTAAAATGTGGATTTGAAACGAAATGAGCTCAGTTTTTTAAATAGTTTTTAAAAAATAACTAATTGGTATGCAGTTCTTGAGTTTAATAAATGAAAATGTATATTTCTGTGGAATGTAATATTTGATTATTAGTATTATATATATATATATAACATTTAAGTTCAATGTTTTCTTTTCTATTTGACTGTACGTTCAAATAAATTTATACGTTGCATTAATATGCTAATTTTTAATTATGACCAGATGAAAGATATCTAAGTTCGTGCCACTCTTTTTTAAAATGCATTATATAAAAGTGAGTAATTTGACTATTATGTAATTCAGGTGAAATATACAGAGTATAGCCAAATTTCTCCGACAATTTCAGAGGTGTGATATTGAGCAGCTCGGAGAACAACAACATATCACTTTAGGGTTGCAAACCACATTTAGTCGAAATAATTCGCAAAAATAAGTTAGGAAGGGTGTGATGTTGAGTGGTGGAAATAGGCCAATAAGAGGTAAGGAATACATTTATTAGACACGAAGCATGTTTACAATAGAATAATGCATCACAACTTGGCGTCAGAAGTGCAACGACAAGTGATTGTTTCTCTGTGAATTGTTGTAACACGAATTGTTCGAAGTTGCGGCAGCAGAGGTGATAGCACAACAGAAACCGATGGACGAAGGATTGTTGGACGCGTTAAGAGGACAGTACGATTCAATTGACAAAAATCGGTCAAAAAATAAAAGCTAAGTTTTTTAAACCTAAATTATTTTGTATGTAATTCTCTACAAACTCACAAAATTTGAAAGCTCTAAGTTTAAAAAACACAGAGCTGTGATAACTTTTACATTCGTTTTTATTCACGTTCCAATATAGCAAATCAAAACCTTAAGCTAACTTATCTCCGAAAGATAAAATAACTAGTTTGTCTTCCTTTGAAATGATAAGGCCTTTTTTCTATTGTGCCCAATACTTGGAAATTTTTTTCACTTGTTGCTAATATTACATGGAACAAAAATTGGTATGTATTTTTCAATCAAAGCAATACTTATTTTTTTAAAAATCAATTGAATTTGGAATTAAAACATTTTTAAGTAATTTTCAATAAGCATTCATAAAAAGAAGTATTGTACAAATATCAATAACTTTATCGTAAAATACATACCAACTTTTGTTATACTTTGTTTGACGTACTTGTAAATCAAATTTCATATATATACGTCAATTTTTGTAGGAGGAGTAGAATTTTAAAATCACTTCATAAGTTTCAAGTTTTCCTTTAAGAACTTAAGTGGTCAGCGTTTTATGAAATTTTGAGCACAAAATCTTTTTTACAGCACACATACACATAAGAGGCAATCAAAACAATTATGAAAATTACTAAATTAAAAAATGTTGTGTAAATCATACCATGTCCTCTTAATTAAAAGAGGTTTGCTGGCAATATCACCTGAAGAGGTCATCCATTATACACAATGGGGACTCATACACCAGCAATTTCAGATAGCCCCAGAAGAAGAAATCCAAGACATTGGGATTCTCGGAGAGCGTGAAGGCCGAGCAATGGGTCCGGGATATCCAATCCACTTCCTGAGATATGTAGCATGAAGCTGGTTAAGCACCACTACCATAAAATGTGATGGAGCACCATCTTTTATGTATCACACGTTCTGGTACGCAGTGGCCTGTCCCTCCACAGCAAATACGAGAAAAGCGGGAAATTTGCATGTGTGCAAAATTGTTCAAACCTGCCACATGGCCTCAAATTTCTACATTCATTTGCAAATCCCCAGTTTAGATCATCGTTCTACCACGGCCCTACTATTCTAATTTTCATTGACTGAACTTTGGTTTTCGACCTCATGTTCTATGCTGATTTGTTGTCCCCATGGTGCCTACAATTACCTTTCTGAATTTGTCGGTCAAATGTCGGTCCGGTATATGTCGCAGGGAAATGATTAAATTAGGGATATCATCAAATCACTAAAGGCAATGATAAATTCTCGTGAGGTGTTAAAATAAGAACTCTGTAAGGTGATTTCTCTCCAGAAAGTAAGTGATTTGATGAAATCATTAAGAGTTCTCAGGGGAGTTAAATTTCTCTAGAGGTCAGAAAATATAAACAATTTTCAAACAGGTATAATTCTTTTAAATTTAAATTAAATTTTTCGAATCTCTTACACATTATTTACAAAAGAATGGGGCTTCAGAAAAGTATAAAATGTTTAAAAAAGTAATCCCTAATTTTAAAAAATTATGGTATATTAAAATAAGAAAATTTTCTATAAGAAATATTTATTTTTTTTCGTCCCAGCTATTTTTAAACTAATTTTTTTTAATTACCACTGTATTTTGTTTAAAAATTTTAAATGTTTTCTTATTACACTGCAGCTATTTTATATAAATAGAATAAAAACTTATATTTTTTTATTTAAAAATACATTTTTAAAAAATATTAAAGAAATTCAAAATTTTAAAATTTTTTTGAAAAACAAATAAAATAAAAAAAATTTTGGTAGAGTATGATGCATTTTATAATTCTATAAACTTTATACTTCAGAGGCTATTTTTAAAAAATAGCGCCCCAACCAAAAGAAATATTTATTATAAATTTTCATATCTTATGTGTGTGTTTTTTAAAATTATTTTAAATTTTTAAACATTTATACTTTTCTGAAGCCCTATTCTTTTTATAAATAATTTTAAAAAAATTCAATCATTTAATTTTAAATTTAAAAATTCTCCCTGAAAAATTTTTTGACTTCTTTTAAACCCCCAACCCTTGTGTTTAGAAAAATGATGAAAAATATTGGTTTGGGGAAAAGAAACCCATTTTTTTTTCGGTAGTTGGCTGTGTGCCGAATCTCGTGAATACCCCGTAAACAATTTAAAATTTTATGCTCGTTGTCAATTTTTCATTTAACACTAAAAATATTATTTTATGTTTTTTTTGGTCCATTCGTTGTGAATTACGGTTGTTAAAAGGGAAAGTCAACGGAAAATTCGGGCATTTCACATTTTTTTTCATAAAGGGGAAAATGCAAGCCAGGTGGCTAAAAATTTGGATGATGTTTTTGTGTCGATCCCGAAACAGCTAATTGGTCAATTCTGGTTTCGTTGATTCCTTTTAAGCTTTTTTTGATGTTAAAGATGCGCCTCACCGGCACCCCGTCGTAAAAAGTTATAAAATCATAAAAAATAACGAAGTTCCGGCATGTTAGAAATTTGTACACCCCCCGGGAAAAAGTTTGACCATAAAACAGTTTAAACCTTTTTGCGAAAATTTGCTTCAAAAAAGCTCGTTTTTGGGGTCCGAAATTTAACACCAAAAACATGTTTAAACAATTTCCATTTGCGTCCCTTGGCAACCTGAATAATTCGCTTTTTTAAAGGTGGTGACGGGGATAAAAAGGGTCACATACGAAATATTTGCAAAAAGATCTTGGTCAAAGGCGTGGAAAGTTAAAGGCAAAAACCAGAACAGGGGTCAGGAAGGTTCTACATGTATTTGGCTGGACTGGAAAGGAATAATTTTTATGAGTTGCTTCCGTAGGCTAAACATAAATTCAGATCTCTACTGTAAACAATTGGACGGTTTGAGCAGCGATTGACAGAAAGGGCCCAAACCAAAAGGGTTTTTGGTTCATCGGACAACGCCAGGCCCCCTGTTGTGTGAATCGCCGAAACTGGGACTTTTTGGGGAAGTTTTAATGTACCCACCATACGTCGGACATGGTACCAAACGATTACCCCCTGCTTAAAAAAACTTCCTGAGTGAAAAAATTTGGAAACGAAAAAATTGTAAAATCGATTACTAGGTTTTCACCAATAGGACCAAGACCTATGAGGGCTATTGAAAAAATACCTTTTAAAATGGCAACAAATTATACAACAAAACTTTAAATTTGACCCTCGGACAATCTTAAGCATGTTAAAAAAGTCTTCAATTTCATGCAAAAAATGGTTTCTTTTTCCCCAACTTATTTGTCAAGTTTTTAAAAAAGTTTTTTTTAGCAAATATGTGCATTGAAAAAAATAAAAAATTAATACAAAATAATCTTTGAATTACAAATTATTTATTCGAAATTCATTAACAAGTAATTAGATAAAAAAGCTGGTTTTTTTTTTTAAGTAATTTGTGGAAATTTCAAACATTTTTTTTATATTATACATTAATTATACTCCCAGAAATATCCACTTTATTTGTATCATTTTTTCGTTATTTTTTCCCCTTTTTTTAAAATAGCTTTTTATTATCAAAAGGGTTTTTTTAATTTAAAAAAAAGTTCGTGGTCAAATTTTTCTTATTTTTTTGTTTACATTTTCAATTGAAATTGTATCCTTTCAAATTTTGTGATGATATATCAATCAAAAAGGAAATAATAAAAAGAATAAAACAAATAAAACAAAAAATATGAAAAATTTTTAAATAATAAAATTTTTTTACTAAGTTATTTTTAAGTAATAAAATTTTTTAAAGTTTTTTTTAAAAATTTTTTTTTAAAATAATATATATATATATATATATATATATATAATAATTTTAAGTAAAAAAAACATATTATGTTATTTTTCTTTGGAACGATAATGGAAAAGATAAAAAAAAAAATTAATGGAGTTTTATTATGATGGGAATTATTTTGTTTAATTTCCCTTTAAGAAAATTTTTTTAAAAAAAATCTTTTATTTCTCGACTTTTTCAAAAGCTCGTGCTCTCCGTAGATTATCCGTTTTCCAGGGGAAGGGGGTTTTCTACAGTTTGGCCTGTTAAAAAATATAAAAAATATTTTCCAAAAAACAAAGGAAAAAAAAATACATCTAATAAAAGTACACTAAAAATTTGCATTAAAAATTTTTCTTGATAAATGAAAAAACCCCTAAAGTTGTTCAATGTTTTGTGGGCGATCTTTTTTGCCCATTTTAATCTTTTTATGAGAGAACGACAAAAAATTTTTTCAAACCCAATTTTTACTCGGTTTTATGTGTAATAAAAAAAAAAAACCCCCCAAATCAAATAAATTTTTTATTTATAAATAAAATACATTTCACGTTTAGTAAAAAACTCCCTGCTTTTTTTTTTTTTTTTTTTTATTCTCTACCATTTGGAAGAACTCAATACAATTTGCTGAATTTCCTTGATACTGTTATACAAAAAAAAAAGAAAACGCAATTTTTGATATTTTACATTTATTTCATATTTGCCCTTTCTCCCATACATTTGTAAAATTTTCACCACCTGAGTTTTTTTTCAAAGACGGCTTTAAAACGTAGATTTTCATTCTGGATACTTCCACGCACTGCCGACATGTTTGTGTCGGGTACTTCCCAAAAAACACCTTTACTCTACCCCCCCTTTTTTAAATATCATTCCAATTGGAAAACACACCTCCCAATATCAACAAATCTTTTGATAGATTGAGAATATATTTCCAAATCTTATATAGAAGAAACTCGAGATGCAGTAAAAGGGAAAAAAGGAAACTTTATCTACGAGTCATGCATAAACTATTCTACCGCAAAGGGGATTTATAAATCATTCAGATATCAGAATATGAATGCATTTATTTTTTTTTACCTAGTGAAATTGGAAGTTTTTTTCGGATTGAAATATAACCTAAAATAGAATATTTGAAATCTTCTATATTCAAACAAAAAACGGGTGTCAACCCCGGCTATATCAAAAAACAATAACAACTAAAAGATGAGCTTTCTGGTGGTGTAGTTATCAAAAAATTAAAAATCCCGGTAAAATGTACTTTTAGGGTTCAGCAAACCCCGCGGGGTATTCTAATAATTGCCCGGAAAAATGAATTTCGTGGCTTCTTTTTAAAAATTTCAAAAAAATTTGGATTAAGCAACCAAAAAATTACTTTCAATAATGTTTTTTTCCGTTTTATAATAATTTTTTTTTTTTTTTTTTTAACTTGAAAAAAATTTAAAATACGAAAAGCTTTTTTTCCAAAATTTATTATTTCAAAAGTAACATTTTGTGCAATTTTTTAAAACGTTCATGGACTTTTCAGCCCAAAATTTTTTAAAAAAGGGCCAAAAAAAATTTTTAACCGTTTCTTACACAGTGAAGACTCCCAAATGACCAAACTGGTTTGCCTACGCTATTCGGGCACCGATATTTTTTCTTTTTACGTTGTTTTCATGTTTTTAATCTTATAGTTAAATTTTTGCTATAAATTTTTTAAAATTCCCCTTTTTAATAGGTTTTATTGATCTTATTGGACAAAGGTAGGGTGACTATTTTTAAAATTGGATCGGATCGCATGGAAAAAAATAAATATTATTAAAATTGGCCCGGGGACGTTTTTCATATTATATTTGTGTGTTTACCCTCGTAAAAAATTCTCTCACATATATTATTTTCTAATATTTTAAAGGTTTAAGTTAAAGGTCTTAATAAAAAGTCTTTTTTTTAAATCATGCAGCTTCTAGTTCTTCATTTTTTTCCCACACCTCTAGCTCCCTGTAATCGGAGGGGTTAGGGGGGCCCTTACATCTGTTCCCCTTCAAATGCAAGATTTTGTATGACACCATACTTTAAATTGCGTGTGTGCATAAATTGCCCTGCACAAAACCCCAATCATTAGAAAATAAAAGGTATACATATTAAACTGTCTTCACACATCTATAAAAAACAAACACTTATTTATCCCCCAAATTTATTAAATATCTTGTTACAAAGTTGACCGGGTTAAAACAGGGGGACTCAACCTTTTTTCCCGGGGGGCACAAAATTGGGTAAGCGTGCCGCAACATGATTATAATGGGGGAAAAACTATAAGACCAAAGCAGCATTGAAAAAAACGAATTATCAAAATATCAAAACTTTCTTTTCGATTTTTTTTTTTCATATTTTTCTAACCCTTCTATCAAACACACACACAAATATTTAATTTTTGCTTTTTAATTCACTATTAGCCACCCTCTCTCTCTATTTTTTTTTTTTTTTCGTGGAATTGTCAATCGTTAATAAAATACATTTTTAAGTGCTTTCAACTGGCGAAATTTTATATAAAGATTTTTGGGTGCAATGCAATAATTTAGTTAAATTAATAAAATTTAAATTTATTAAAACTAATTATTTGGAATTACAAATACCAAAATTGGCATCATTTTGGGGAACGAACTTTGGCATTTTGTCAAAACTTCAAAAGTTATTTTCTCATGGTTTAACCCTTTATCTACCGCATTATGATTTAGAGTTTTTTTTTTTTTTTATGCAATATTTTTTTTTTTAATACTACATTTAAAATTAAGGGATATACATAAGAAAATATTCAACTTTGGAAAATTTAATCCGTTAAACTAATTATTAATTAAAAAAATTCCTTTAAAAATTAAATTATATATATATATACATTTTTTCCAAAAAAAAGAACAAATCTTTTCTAAAGTTTTCATTTAAAATACAAACAAAATAAGACACTTAAATTTTGACATTAACTGTTTTTCGGAACGAAATTGATAATTTCCCCAATCCGCTGAAAAAGGAATTTCTGCTATAAAAATATTCACCTTCTTCGCTAAAATACTCATCTAGAACCCGTGCTGCCATATATCTTGAAAGGTGGATTTCAAATAATATTCCTGCTAAGTATAATCAAAAAATTCGCAAAAAAGTTTATCTATGTAAATTTAAAGTGGTGGTGTAGATAAAAAGGGGTTTAAAACATTTATTGAACTGAACTTTTATAGAACGATTTTTTTTGATGACAATACGATACTTTAATGATAATTAAAGAAAATTACTTATACCACTTAATTTTTTTTGGTCATTGTGTATGCATATTTATATTAATTATAACTAAATAAAATAGCTAAAATAAAAACATCTAAAAAAGGGAAATTTACTTAATTTTTTTTTCTTTTTTTTTACTGTTATGGGGTAGTTTCGTTTTCTTTCATCCATGACTAAACCCCCTGTTTTTTATTCCACTGCCTCTTTTCTATTCCTTGGGGCAGACGTCCAACGTCGTCCCGACTTGCCAGTGAGCATTTGAAGCCTCCTTTTTTTAGGCAACAAGGGCCTTATTTGCCCCGAGTTCCAGCTGAACAGGCTTCACCTCAACACATCTTGGACTGCCTTGAACTGGACTGGGAAGAAATGGATGATAGTCCACTTCTATATCGAACTTCGTTAAAATCAAAAGTTTCCCTATCTGGTCTGTTTTCTGACCAACGGGAAAAAAGAACTATAATCGAACAAAAGT
The DNA here is from genome assembly GCA_019973955.1 of Trichonephila inaurata madagascariensis. Classification (NCBI taxonomy): domain Eukaryota; kingdom Metazoa; phylum Arthropoda; class Arachnida; order Araneae; family Nephilidae; genus Trichonephila; species Trichonephila inaurata. The sequence continues at coordinate 39,472 of BMAV01008425.1, read as the reverse complement.
TAATTGACAGAAACAACTGATTGATTTGATTTGCTTCATTGATAGAATTCCCGCTTTTTTAATACATTGTTCTTAAATATTGAATTCTTTGGTTTCAATTGGCCCAAAACCCGGGGCCCCTCAAAAAGGCCCCAAAGGACATGGGCCTTCGGGCGGGGTTTAAATATCATGGGGTTAAGGGTAATTTAAAATTTAATATAAATTATCAATTTTTAAAAAAACGTTTTTTTAATTTTGTAATTTGTAAATTTTTCCGTTTTATGGAAAATAATAATAAACTTGGATCACAAATAAAAATACTACTAAAATAACATGCATTTATCTTGTTGAAGAACTAAAATATTAAAGATTTATGAAAATATAAAAATTTTAGGGCGGATCAAATGAATACTATTAGAAATGTGATCTATTTATGAGGCTATTACTGAAATAATAGGCAATTATATATACTGTAAAAATTTTCATAAGGTAAGTATTGTTTTAGTACGTTCTCTAGAAAATAATATAAATTTCTGATTTACAAAAATTGTAAAAGAAATTATTTATTAAATTTTGAGCTTTCAAACACAGTATAATAGATCTTAAACAATTTAAATACCCACTTCTGGTAGATTAAATATTCACTTAAGATTTTTCTAATTTTGTGAAATGTATTTTGTAACTAAGCCTCTAGGTAATGTAGAAAAAAATAGCATTTAATGTGTAAAGCCATACGATTACCAAATAAAATAATATATATAAAATATATATACTAGGATTAAAGTTCCCCGGGAAGGGTTAACAAAAATATTACATTGCAAAAAACATCCTCCTTCGAAACAAAAACCTTAGAACCCACCTTTTTTCCATCGAACGTTTCTGGTCCCTTTTAGCCGACTTTAATAAAGGGGTGCCTTTTAATTTCTTCTGCGTTAAATTGACGACCGGGGGGGTCAACCAGCTCGAAATATTTTGAAGGTTCGGGGAAACGAAACCGGGGGTTTTTTTTCATTTTCAACCAGTCGCTGTTTTCGCGGGTTTTTATTATGTCGCAGAAAACTTTTCAATGTTTTTGAGGTTCGGGGGGGGCTATGGGCGTCCCCAAAACGCGTCCTTTTTCACCTTTCCCCCTTCCTTATCTGAAAAGTCGTCCCTCAAAATCTTGCCCAAAAGTATAACTGCCAAACCTTTAAAAATTTCGTAAATCTTCGTAGCACTCTTTTCCAAGCCAACACAAGATTTGATATTATTCTTTGCTCAACAAAAACCATTTCTTTCAATTGCCGGCTACTAAAAAAACCTCCTGCAAAATACGACACCGTGGCAAGCCACCGATCATCTGGTTTGGGGCAGACTTTTTTAGAAATGAGGAAGAATGCAGTAGTACAGAAATGTTAGCGTAATCGCTCTACTGCAAAGAAGTTTAATGTTACAATATCAGTCAGTGAACTTTTGAATTATACCTCTTATATATATATATATATATATATATATATATATATATATATATATATATATATATATATATATATATATATATATATATATATACGAGGATTGGGTGAAAAGTCGTGACAACTGTTTATTTTTCTTTAAGATGCCAGTCCGTTTGGAAAATGTGACATATACAGACAAAAGGACAAGGTGTTAACTACATTTGAGGACAATGAATAGCACTGAAATATCGTAACATACTAATTTATTACGGTAGTATATATATATATACAGGACAATATGGTCTTCATGGTGCAAACGAATAACAACACAGTACGCCCTCTGTGGTACTGTACGGTATGGTAGGGCATTATTTCCAAGGGCTTTCACTAATTTACTGAGAAATTCCATCACATTTTTCACTCGGAGAATGACTATTTTGATTTAAGAACGTTGCTCAACACGGGTCACTTCCATCTCACACGGCACTCACCAATTGACCGATTTCACAGCCTTCGCGGCGCTACTACCAGCTATCACAGAACCATTAGTTGTTCTGCATACACACTATGCCTGCGGAACTTTCTCACGACACATATACGTTTGTGATCCATCACATATACAAGAAAATAAATAGTTGCCATGACTTTTGCCCCAACCCTCGTATATACATCGACTTCCACAAAAGTGGGCTTCAGTATTTGAATTCATCAGCTTTGATTCACGTTAAAAAGCTTAGTTTCGAGTCCAAACTATCTGTTTTGGTGCCGCAGGAATTGAACGAAAAACTTTGTTGTATAGAATTTCAATATTTACTTCAAATCTTGTTCGTCACAAAAATGAGCAATTTTGGGACCACTTGGTAACTGCAGACGAAAACTGGATAGTATATAAACATGTGGTTAGAAAAAAGAGCATATGTTTACAAAGTGGGGACACCGTCGTCCATATTAAAGCTGGCGTGCATCAAAAGAAGGTTATGTGGATTTTCTGGCGGGACCGGAAGAGTATAGTGCACTATGGTTGCTGAAAGAAAATGAAATGGCCGTTTTTGTTCACAACTTTATGTTTTGAATAAAGAAATTCAACATAAACACTGCGATAGCCCACGGGCTCTGGGCATCATACACGCGACCTAATGTTGAGGAGTATAAAAGATTGACCACTCAGAGATACCATACTAAAATTAGTTTATTGTTATTTCCAATTTATATTCAGCAAAGCAACACAAGTCTAGGATGCTTATGATCAGGAGTGATGAAACATAAACTACAATTCTAACAAATATCACAATAAACCAATGAATCTATATTTATAGACGATTTTCTAACTTGCTAAAATCCGCTCTAGTATTAAAGTTTAATATAATATATCTTACCGCTAATCCACGGCGAACAGCTACCAGTCTTTATATTGTCAATATAATACTTGATCCACCTTGATCCGGCAAATGGATAACCTTCGGTCTTCGAACTCCCTTGAACTCTTCTTCTTAGAACTTCACTTAACACTCATAGGACTCCCTTAGCACATCCTAGAACTTTCTTCTCTTAGAACTCGCTAGCACTATTAGACCTCCTCATAGAACCTTCACGTGGATACTAAAGCTCCAATATATACACATTCCTAATCTGCATATTTGTGTTCTCTTTCTGTGGGTTGGAAAAAATTGCCAATCTGGCCCCAAAGATTTCCCAAGAGGATTTTTAGTTAGAAAGCGTGATGAAGCCCCGTCACAACATCCACTTCTGGTCAACAAAAAGGGTGTGATTCTTCATCATGATAATGTTGGACTACAGGGGGCAAAATACACCGCATAAAAAAATGCACAGTTAGGTTGTGAAACTTTACCTCAAAAAGCATATTCTTTTGCACCATTTCACTATTATTTGTTCAAGTTATTGCAAAACATTTTTGATGGAAATGAATATATAAATTTTGAAGATTTCCAAATAACAATGAAAGAGTACTTTGCCTTCGAAACCAAGGAATTATTATCCTGGATGGTAGATAAGCAGCCAGAACGGTGGCAGACAGTTGTAAATAACAAGAAAAAATTATATTTTGGATCAAATTTTAAATAACAGAGGCAACAATTTTTTTTTTCTTTAGAAAAAAATGACAGAACTTTCCCTTGCCTCTAATAGAAACATGATTTTAGAATTCATAAATCTTCAATAAATTTCTTCAAACATATGCATCATTGAAGCGCTTATAAAAATTCCGAGTGTGAGTTTGCATTATAAATTATTTTGAGTATTTTCTTGAATGGTAATAAAATGCTTTTGAGCACATTTTTATGGAAAATTGTTCGATTTTCGAATTCTCTTTTCTCAGTCTTGCATGATATTAAACTTTTAAACTGTTTTCGCCTGCACGTGCATGAAGAATATATTTGAAAGATAAATTTAAAGATTTTTTAATCGTTTTTTTTTTCATTTCGCATGTTTGATAATTCGGAATAAAACATATTTTAAGTTTATTTTAGTCCAAACCTTAATGGTGAATTAAATGATTCCATATACGTTTGAATTTTTCATTTGTTTTTTTTTTCTTTTAAGGTTTCATTTTAGAGTATGTATTTTGAGATATCTTTTTTTGTGTGTAGCCAGAAAATTTCTATGAAAGAAATGTTTATATGACTTAGATATTTATTTTTTAAAATTTACTTTAGTTCCCTGTTTATTTATGAAGGAGATATTTTATAATACCTTATTGCCTAAAGAATATTTAATTTAAAATTGATCAACTATAGATAAAAAAGGTTTTAACAGAAAAGGCTATGAATTTTTTTAAATAAAATGGAAATAAGCATTTGATTTGACTTTCTCTCATACGCTGTATACTAAAGAACAATATTTATTTTTATACCTTAAGAATTCATTAGTTTTTATTTAATATGTCATCAATTTCGTCAAATTATTCTATTAATAAACAGTGTTGACAATCAAATTATCATATTTTCTGATTTTCTGCTCATACCTTTGTAGCTTATTAAATGCTATTTTTGATGTGTTGTGTAGTGGTCACATCTTTTATTGGTTGGCAACGAGCCGGCTGAAAATATTGTGAATGTCATAATAATCGGAATGGCCTCGGTGAAAAATTAAAAATTATATAGAAAGAGTGAATATCGTCGAATATGTTTTGACCTGCTAAAAAGTTCCTTTTTATTCATTTAATCTTACCGCGGAAGCATAGTTGTAAATGATAAATTTAATTACCCTTCATTGGTGACCTGGTCGCTTCAGTGGTATTTTAACCCTTAATTCTTGTAAGCTTTTTATTTTGTTCTTAGTATAGGATCATAATTTATTCTGAGAGAAAAATTTCGTTTTATGGGGTGATATCGCAACTTGTAATTAGATACAAGCTGTACCCCATTTTCTGGACACCTAACAACTCAATCAAATAACATGACGAGCTTGTTTCTCTGACGTGAACACCATTGGAAGTTTATAGGATATCTTGGAGAGATATATTGTTCTACTCCCAAATTTCTTTCTGTAAATGAGGAACTCCTCAGACTATGATTATTTATTTATTTATCCAACAACTGTATTTGGCTTCTTGACCATTTGACGCCGAGCCTCCCAGTACCAGACTGTCACCCGTTGAGTATTCATCGAGTCCATGTCATTGGAGCAGCTGGTTGTCATCCATTCTGTCATCGCCACAGAGTGGACGGGCCTAATCAGTAGCTAAGTCAAGCTAGAGAAGATATACTCCCAAAACGTCAAGTCCAATGGTTAGACAAAAGCGGGTAACAGCCTCGGCGGCTCTCTCCAGGTGCCTCGGGATAACATACGGCCGCGGTAGCCTAGTGGTATAGGTATCGGACCGTGGCTTGCCTTGTCACTAGTTCGAGTCCAGTACCACTAAAGACCCGCCGTGTAGGGCAGCGATGCACGTTAAATCTGTCGAGAGCTGAAACGTCCTTCCGTGGTGTGGTGTGGTAGTTAGGAGAGGGGGGTGCCAGCTCAGATGTCTTCCACGTCACTTGACCATGGTTCAAAATTACTTGGTCCGTTGCCAAAAGCCCTCGTGCAGCTGAAAAGTGCGACGTTAATATTCAATCAATCAATCAATCAATCGGGATAACATACAATGTGATAAAAGCAGGCTAATTCTCCTCAACAGCTTCTGTACTATGTAGTTTGAATATGCTATGTTGTATTTAACTGCATTTCGTATTACAGGTTGATTACCCTTACTGATATGGTACTTGATTATTATTTGCTTAAAGTAATGGGCTTTGTTTATACAGCTATGTATTTGGATAACATGCAATTTATAGGAAAGAAATATCTTATACCATCCTGTGTATACCCTCTTAACAAATGTCTTTGCATTAAATCATGTTCAATATTTTGTCAATTGCGTTTATTGTCTCTTCGTATACAAACACTCATTGCTTATTATTTACAAGTTCATTTCTTCTACGTCCTTGAATTGTGTCTACCTGTGTAGTAAAATTATTCTTATGTTCTAGCATTTGGTTTAGTAAATTACATGTTATATGAAATCTTTATTCTTTAAGGTATCCAACTACGTTCGGAACCATGATTTTAAAAAAGCGCATAAATGGATAATTTTCATGATATTTAGTGACACTTAGATTAGAATACATAGATACAATTGTTTTAAGGACATTATGACAAAAAAAAATTATTTAAATACCCTATTTTGGCAAAAAATTAGCTTAGAATAACCTTTTTTCCAAATGTTCTCCTTTTGTAAAAATTGCTTCTATTGTATTAATATTTTGCCTGTATATAGCTCAGACTTCTGTACAGAGGCTCAACTATGAGTTTTTAAAAATTCAAATTATTTTTTAAGAGTTACAACCATTTGAAATAATTATTGGTGTATTTTCTTAAAATTTCTCCCTTCTGTTTTCGTAAAACATGGATAAACCGACTTCCGAGTTATGCATTTAAAAAATTCTAGTTGAGACTGTAGAGTGGTCTGAGCTGAATACAGGCAAACTATTAATACAATAGAAGCATTTACAAAGCTATTTGGAAAAGGTTATTCTAAGTTAATTTTTTGCCAAAATATTGTATTTAAAATAATTATTTATCATAATGTCCTTAAAACATTTGTATACATGTATTCTAATCTAAGTGACAGTAAATATCATAAATATTATCCATTTACGCGCTTTTGCAAAATAACGGTTCCAAACGTAGTCGGATACCTTAAGGTATCCGACTACGTTCGAAACCGTTATTTTGCAAAAGCGTATAAATGGATAATACTTATAACATTTAGTGTCACTTAGATTAGAAAATGTATATAAAATTGTTTTAAGGATATTATTACAGTAAAAAATTATTTAAGTACAATATTTCGACAAAAAACATTATACACATTACACAATTTCAAAATATTCTCCTTTTGGGAAAAATACTTCTATTATAATAATATTTTGTCTACATATAGCTCAGACCTCTGTACAGAGGCCCAACTAGAATTTTTGAAATACATAACTTAGAAGTGCGTTTTTCCCTGTTTTACGACAACAGAAGGGAGAAATTTTAAGAAAAAAACGCCGATAGTTATATTTCAATGGGTTGTAAATCTGAAAATAATGTGAATTCTCTTCAAAACTAATAATTGAGCCTCTGTACAGAGGTCTGAGCTATATCCAAGGCAAAATATTATTGTAATAGGAGCATTTAGCACAAAAAGAGAACATTTTGAAAAAAAGGTTACTCTATGTTAATTTTTTTACGAAGTATTATATTTGAATAAAGGTTTTTGTCAAAATGTGCTTAAAACAATTTTATAAATGTATTCTAGTCTAAGTGACATTAAATATCATGAAAATTATCCATTTATGCGCATTTTTAAAATCACGGCTCCGAACGTAGTTGGATACCTTAAATTTTTTTTTAATATTTCTAGATCCCCATTTATGTAAATTTTTCTACAAATAAAGGGCTTTATATAACACTCTTAAACAAGGAAAGCGAAGCATGAAGAAGGAGCTGTCCGATTTAAATAAATATTAGTGGATATTAACATGCATATAATACGAAATGATAAAAACGATTAGCGATTATGCCGAACGATTAAAATTTTCGAGCGATTAACAGATTTTTACCGTAACATAGAGAACAAGTCAAATTGACCAACTTCTGGCCTTTATGCAAACTTGTTACCCTGTATGGCATAGACTGGCATAAGTCCTGGGTATCGCAAAAGGAATTGCAGAACAACCAGTTATAGAAAGTCATCAACGAACCGCTTACTGTCTGTGTGCAAGAAATGAAACCAAAAGGGTCCGGTTATCAAAGGAGATGGCACTCTTGACCACAATGCCTTGTTATAGGTTGCCTGAGTGACACGTAATGGTCAAGGCAAGATATCCATGTTACTCTGGATGTCTTCAGTTCGTCTGTGGTTGCCATCAGGGCACAGTTGGAAACAGGAACTCGTCACTAAAGACTGTAAGTTCTCAGTGAGTCGATGGCCTGAACGCAAACTGTCACCCTGTATGGCATAGATCTGGCAATAGTCCTGGGTGTCGCAAAAGAAATTACAGCACAACCCGTTATAGAAAGTCATCAACGAACCGATTACTGTCTGTGTGCAAGAAATGACTACCAAAAGGGTCCGGCTATCAAAGGAGATGGCACTCTTGACCACAATGCCTCGTTATAATTGCCTGAGTGACACATAATGGTCAAGGCAAGATATCCATGTTACTCTGGATGTCTCGGGTTGTTGGTTTGCCACAGGCACGTTGAAACAGACCGTCACTAAAGACTGTGTCTCAGTGAGTCGATGGCCTGAACGCAAACTGTCACCCTGTATGGCATAGATCTGGCAATGTCCGGTGTCAAAGAATAGCACAACCGTTATAGAAAGTCATGGACGAACCGATTACTGTCTGTGTGCAAGAAATGACTACCAAAAGGGTCCGGCTATCAAAGGAGATGGCACTCTTGACCACAATGCCTTGTTATAGGTTGCCTGAGTGACACGTAATGATCAAGGCAAGATATCCATGTTGCTTATTGCCATGTTGCTTAAGAACCTTATTTTTTATTGTTCTGTATTCATTTTTGCAATTCCTACTATTAGTTTCACACTCTTTCAATATATATATTTCAAATTTTCAATGCTTAATAAAATACTTTTTATTCGTCCACTTAAGTCCAAATATATTTTCTTAACTTGTAGTGGATGTCACTTGATGTTAATGCAGTTTTTTTCAAATTTTAAATTCTGTAATTAAGTAAATTAATGAATAAATAGTGACAAACAAAAGTAATAATCCCACACCATATATAAAAAGGAAAATCGCTCGTTGTGTCCCTGCAGCTCAATGGATAGCGCGTTAGAATTCTAATCCAAAAATCGTGGGTTCGAATCTCACCTGGGGTGGCCTAATTTCTGAGAGTGTGATTTCTTGTTTCTATACTATTTTATTAGAATAATTAAATTTAATTAGTGAATAAATAGTAACAAATAAAAATAATAGTTCAACACTATATACAGGAAGAAAAATGGAAAATTGCAAGAAAACTCTCTTACTATTTGCCACTTAGTATTGTGATTCTGTCATATGTACAAACATGTTTGTGTTAATTGTAATTATTTAATAAAAAGTAACTAAAATAAATTTTTTCTTTACTGACCTACATAGGAATAGACTTAATTTTTTTTGTTACTTGTTTTAGTTCAAGCGTAACTTAAATTAGAAAAAGTAACTAGAAATTTGTTTGTATTATAATTATAGAATTGACTTATTATTGCAGTACATGCGTTCAAAATGTATAAGTGAATGGCACACAAAGGCGTCAATAATAACTTTCGTTCGCAATGTTTCGTTAGATTATGAGGGAATTAAGAAATTTGAAAATGTATGTTTTATTAGTTGAAATATGATTACAAAAGTATTGTAACTATATTATTATCAAAGAACACTTGATCGTAATAACACTCTTTTGAAAATTCCAAAATGAATTCCTAAAATCCTTAAAATTCTAAAGGCAAATGCCTAAAAAAATTTTTATTTCAAATTAATTTAAATATTTTTCTTTTCCATTTAGATTAAAATTAAAAATTTGGGAAAGATTGGGCCTTTAAAAGAAAATTGTGAATCTCACTTTTTCAGTTTTTTTTGAACCTTTAAAATTTTCCTGGAAATGCAATTTAACAAATTTAATAAATTGAGTGTATTTTTTGCTTTAAAAATTATTCCAAAATTTTCCTCTTCATTCTTTAAAATTGTACCAAACTTTCTTAGAATGAAATTTTTGAAAGATAAGCTTTTTTATTTGTCTTGAAAAAATTATTTCTGGAAACAATTTATGTTTATTTGAAATGAATTTTTAATCAAAAGGGTTTATTTTAAAATTCCATTGGCTTTGAAATTTTTTTCGAAAATTAATTCAAGAATAATTTTTAAAAACTTCCCCATTTCTTTTATTCAATTTTGCGAATTAAAACTTGAATGAAATTTTCTTAATAAAAGCTTTTGTTAAAAAGGGCCCGTTTTAAAAATCAATATTTTTAAGCAGTTGGTTTTGTTTATGAAATTTAAAAATTTACAACGGGAAATTAATGCTTAAATCTTATCCATCAAAATTAAAATTTAAGAAATTTCATTTTTTAAAATTTTACATATATAATTTCAGGCGTAAAATTTAATTTAAAAAGTTTTTTAAAAAATTGCTGGTTTTTTTCGTTTGACAATTGAAAAAAAAATAAACTTTTAGTAAAATTTTTCTTTTTTTCTAAATTTTAAAAGGGAAATCATGGTTTAAAGGTCTAATTATTTGTTAAAAATTATTTTCTACTGATTATTTTTTAAATTTTCTTTTAAGGGGAAAATAGTTATAAAGTAAAAATGTAATTTGGGGCAAATAAAAATCTAAGATTATTTAATGCCTTACTAGGATTTTGGTTTTAAAATGGAAATAACAATTTAAATAAGTGAAAAATAATAATTCACTGCAATATCAAAATCGTTTGGTTTTCGAAAATGTTAAGAAGAAAGCTAAATTGAAAAGGAAAATTTAGAATAATTTGAAATTAACTCTTTGGATAATTTGATTTAGTTTTCTATCATTCCTTGAATTTCATATAAATATAAATTATGCTGATTTATCATTGTGCATTTTTATAATATTCGTGTCAATGATATAGATTCTCATCTGAAGGTCATTTTTGTATTTGTGAAAATAATATTGCTTAGGAATTTTATCTTTTAATAAAAAAAATCATCATACGCTTACAATTCTCTACAAAATTTTAGGTTTTTGACTAACAAAAAATAATATATTGGAATCGCAATTTTTGTTGTAATATCTGCCACTTGTTTTTATTTGAATAACATAATTTTTAAAACATAGTATAGCTATTATTTAAAAAAATAATAATAGTAAAAAAACTACTAAAAAAATGCAACAAAAGTCTTTGTTCACTTAAAAAAATCTCAATGTAACGATAAATATTACATTTATTTCTTAATTTAGTATGTTATTTTTTAGCGTCCACAACAATTTTTAAACATCTTGGTATAGATTTCATCAGACTTCGATATTCCTTCATTATTCTGTTATTTTAATTTTTATTTCACGTTTGTTTTCATATGTCATGTTTTCTTTTTTTTTTTGAAATTCAAATTCTGAACAAATATGTTTTACTGGGCTTAAGCCAGGTGTTTGAGGAGGTATTATCAGAATTTTGGGGCATTTATATAGACACCAGCAGCGTACATTGAGATCGGTGTGCTTGGTGTAATAATATTGTTAAAAAAATGAAGTCACCTCCAATATCCAAATTTTAGGCAGATAATTTCAAATTGTTCTTTACAATGTTTAAATAGGGCTCATTATTCACAATACCATCAAAAAATACCAAATAACTTAATCCTGAACCCGATTTACACCACCACACAAGAATACCTTCACTTTCATGCTTCACAGTTCCAAGGTGTCCTTGTGTAGCAGTATTTAGGTCGGATCGTGGCTTGCTGTTCACGAGATTCGAGCATAGTACCACTAAAGACCCGCCGTGTAGGGCAGCGTGCACGATTAAATCTGTCGAGCTGAAACGTACTCCGTTGGTATGGTAGTTAGAGAGGGTGCCAGCTCAGGTGTCGTCCACGTCACTTGACCATGGTACAAAATTACGTGGTCCGTTGCCAAAAGCCCTCGTGTAGCTGAAAAGTGCGACGTTAATATTCAATCAATCAATCAATCAATTCACAGTTCCAACTAGATTCTTGTGATTAAGTGTCAGAAAATTCAACAATGACAGCAAATTGGTTGGGATGACAGAAAAATCAAAATTTTTAAATCCAACAGGCGTATAATAGTAAGGAGCAGAAAAATCGAGGAACTTAAACTGAAGAATTTAGTTGGAAAAAGAAACCTCCTACGGCAGGCTTCAGCAATGAGTTAAAAATGTTCTTGTATGAGGTCAACTTTAGGATTAGGCAATATGGCATTGGTTTGATTGTATTAATAATCAAGCTCCATTTGAATATTTTAAGGAACAATTTGAAATTATCTACCCAAAATTTGGATATTGGTACAGATATTGATGCCAAGTGCACTCTTCCCAATGTTCGCTGCTAGTGTCTCTTTAAATGTCCTCAAATTCTAAAAACTCCTTCTAAATCCCCTAATTTAAGCCAAATAGAACATATTTGATGAGAATTTGAATTTTCAAAAGGAAAACATGGCGCACATAAAACGAAAACGTGAAGTAAAAACAATAATCACAGAAGAATGGTGGGATATCGATGTAAAAACTACAAAAAAAAAATCATGAAATCTATACCAAGAAGTTTAAAAGTTGTTGTGAATGCTGTAAGATAGCCTACTAATGACTAAATTAGGAAAGAAACCAGTATTTAAAACTACATTGGACGGTTTTTTTTTGAGTGATGAAGACTGCCACGTAATTTTTAATAGTTATTTCATTATTAATTTTTCAAAATAATAGTCATAATATGTTTTAAGAATAGATTATGTTATTCGAATAACAACAAGTTGCAGATATTATAAAAAATTGCAATTCCAATACATTAATTTTTAATCGTCAAATGCATTAAAGTTTATAGAAAACTGTAAGTGTACTAACGATTTTGACGCAAATTTTTTAACAATTTTGTGTATATACAGCAAATTTGTAAAGAATATTTATGTTGTATATTTTATAAAGTGTACAGTAAGACCCCGCTTAACCCGCGATCACTCGCGGGGTTTGTACACCCCAGTCAACGAAAATCCTCCCAAGATTCTAAAAGAACACGCAAGAGCCCCGTTTTTCTGTAGCTGCATATTTAGGATATTGAACCTTCAGGCCTGATGCAATCCCTCTTCTCGAACGATTGGAATGTAATGACCTTCAAAAGTTTATCTGGGGGGCGGAAAACTCCCGCGAGAAGTTGAGCATATGTATACAGTCTGCTCTGAATGTTTGGAAAATGAAAATTAAAAATTATTTTTCTACTTTCTATATCATTATCTCATTAATTATAAAGTATTTTTTATTACTGGCATATACGATTTACTGGTTTATGAAAAAATATAAAATTATGTGTTTTTAAATGAAAATTTTGTATGTTTAGTTTAATTTAACGTTAGTCTCATTTGTATGCAATAAATTTAATAATTTTATTTGTATAATACAAAAAACATCTAGTACTTTATAAATATGTATCATAATGACTTAATTTTATTTTCATAATTAAATACACGTGTTAAAAGTTTGGGGTGTTCTCTACACCCCGCGAGTAACGACGGTAGCAAAAACAGGCGCTAGTGACCGCGGGTTAACACTGTTTCGCGGTTTAGCGCTCTTTTATTTCAACCCGGGGATTCCCCGAAATTGCTAGCAGCGCTACGGGGATTCCACGAAATTGCAGGCTTCAAAATATGTACATAACATATCCGAAACAGTGTAGTTGCGTTTTTTGTTTGGTGCGCTGCTGTACGGACGCATTTTTATCATTTGAAACATTTGTTGACATTATTGTGAGTATAAATTTATATAATACTATAACGATTAATACAGTGACAAATAGTATGATCTTTAGTTTTTATCCTGGGTGATAATGAAAAACAAGAAACGAAAGCAACCAGAAAAAGCATTTCACTGGAAACTAAAATGCAAGTCATTAGAAGATTAGATTCTGGTGAACGTCCATCTCAAATTAGTGCTGCATTGAATTTGGCAACTTCAACAAGATGCCTTCTTGACAAAAAGGCAGAAAATTGGAAATACAGAATAGACTGAATGATCTGACTGACTTCAAATTTTATTCGTTTTTATATGTATATATTCATTTATATTGTTTTTATTTTTGTTAGAAAGAAATTTTTGGCTTTATTTTTATTAAAAAAAACAAACATAATTATTAAATTTAATACCAAACCAATTTTCTATCCATCTTCCCATAACCCCATTATTTACATGTTAAATAGCCTCGTTTAGTGCTGTTTCGCATTACGCTCTACTTTGATGAAACGTATCCCCCGCGTTTAGCGGGGTCTTACTGTATATCCGAAATGATTTAAAAACGATTGTTTTTTCTGAAATTGCATCTTATATTTGTATTACTAAAATTATTTCTGAATGTTCTTCTCTTTTTCGAGAAGAGACATAAATTACTTTCTAAAATCGGAGGACAAATATGGTACCAGGACAATCTTTGTCATTTTTATTTATTTCGGATACATCTCGATTTAGTTTTGAAGAAGAAAGTAGAACTACGATAGAATCAAAATCTTGTTCACTAATTCAAAATGGTGGTTAGACTAAGACCTTAAATTTTATTTTTGTTACATTATTCGTATCATAATATTTATCTATATCATATAGTATTCTGAAAAATCAGTTCATTATACTCATGAATGCAGTTAGAAAACAATGAATCAATCCAATCCAAAGGTCCTCTTTTTTATGTATACATGGTGTAAGAAATTAGATTAACGTGAATATGTGTGATTACAATTATTTAAATAACTTTCATAAGATTGTACTAAATACCGATATTTGTCTTTTATTTTTATAATCTATTTTCACTCGAAAAAAATTCAAAAACGTAAAATATATTTGGTGTGGAATTTATATAATTTTTCTGCTTTTAATAGTTTTAAGATATTCGGAAGTAAAAATGCATTTAATTTCGTCAATCATCTTCATACATCTATTTTGGCCACCAAATTATCTTAAGAGAGGATGATGAATGTAAAATATGCTGTGTCTCAAAATCGCCAAATATGTGTGATGTGGGAAATTGGAAAGTAGGCTGCCCTTTACGTGTCGTACTCGTCATTTGACCTACGTTTAAAATTATTAGGTAACCCTCACACAGGTTGCTTTAAAATGCCTTTTTAATAAAAAAAAATCTTATTAAATCATCTATCTGATTTACAATTCATTTAGCAAATGGTAGTATTTGCAAAACGTATTTTATTATTCCGTTATTTACTATGGATATTTGTTTTCGTAAGATCAATGGAAAGGTATAAAGATCATTCCTGTCAATAGTCTTCAATGGACAGTGTGCAATATAATTCCTAACAATAACGAGGATATTTTAGCCCAAATTAATTCAATTTAATTAACTAAATGAGTTTATCTTTTCTTGAACTTATAACAACTAAAACAAAATATGTGGTGTGTAATCAATAGAAAAAAATGGCACTGTTAACTGTTATAAGAAACTCTTTTTTAACAGTTTTCATCAGGTATCTCCGACAACGTTCGGGACCTTGATTTTGCAAAAGCGTATAAATGGGTAATATTTGTGTTATTTGGTGTCACTTAGAATATGAAATGTATATAAAATTGCTTTAAGAATAGTATTACAATAATACTATTCTTAAAACAATAAAAAATAAGAAAAATATTTAAGTACAATATTTGAAAAAAATGAAGATATAGATTGACCTATTTTCAAAATATTCTCCTTTTTACGAAAATGCTTCTATTATAATAATATTTTGCTTGTATATAGACCTCTGTCCAGAGGTTAAACTACAATTTTTGAAATATATAACTTAGAAGTGGGTTTATCCGTGTTTTACGACAACAGAGGGGAGAAATTTAAAGAAAAAAATACCGATAATTATTTTAAGTGATTGTAACTCTGAAAATAATGTGAATTTTTCAAAAATCATAGTTGAGCCTCTATACAGAAGTCTGAGTTATATACAGGCAAAATATTACTATAATAGAAGCATTTTTCACAAAAGGAGAACATTTTCAAAAAACGTTATTCTAAGTTAATTTTTTGCCGAAATATTGTACTTAGAATATTTTTTTTGTCAAAATGTCCTTAAAACAATTTTATGCATGTATTCTAATCTAAGTGAAACTAAATATCATGAAAATTATCCATTTATGCGCCTTTTGTAAAATCACGGTTCCGAACGTAGTCGGATACCTTTAAATTTGTAAAAATTTTTACTATGGAATTGTTATTTAAAATTATATTTTCAGGCTGTTATATATTCGTACTGTATAATACAATAAAATGTCTCCGAGTAGTTATGAAAATATTTGCTATGTTTCTCCCTTAATACAATTTGCATCCGTGTATTTTCATCAGACACTTTCACATATTTTCTAATTTTATTTATGATCTTAAGTGACTTATTGAAACAGATATAAAGATATTTTCGGAAGAAGAATAAACGATGAATCAAAACGAAACATTCTTTTTATTTTCTTCTATTGATAATGCATTTCGGTTGGTATTATCAAGCTTAATTAAAAAAGTCGGCTAGATGACTGTGAGGTAGCGTATCAGTCTCACAAGCACATGGTTACGGGTTCGATCCCGGCTAGAATCCATAGATTTTCTTGATGTAAAAATCGAAGGCACTTATGTCATATGATTATGAGTAATATAAAAGATCCCTTGAGTCTCAATTGGGCTCTGGTACTCTCGAAAAAATTAAATCATGGTAATATTTAGCATACGATGAAATTTTGAATTGAATAATATTCGAACGTATCAATTTTAAAACGAAAACCGCCACCATAGTTAGTGCCATCAATGAAATAGCTACCACTCAGTAGGGACTTGACGTATATCTGCAAATTGCTTAGTCACAACAATGCGCACAATTGAAACAAAAGAAGAAATTTTTTTAAAAAAAATATTACAGTATTAACATTTAGAATTAATTTTAGATTTAGCTAAGACTAGCTGGAATACCTGTTCTTCATAAGGGTGAATAAAAAATTAAACAATACATATTGAAGGATAAAGAAGTTTTTTTAATGGGTTAATTTTACGTGAATTGCAAATTAAACAAAATAAAATTTTGGCATATCTATGTTGAGCAAAAAACCCTTATTTGTTTAATTTTAAGTCTGTAGATTCTAGATAAAGAGGATTTTGTTTTATTTGTAACGCCCCGTAAATCTCTTGTGGGTCGATTTTTGAAAATACCTTCCTAATCTGATCTCTGCTCAGCAAAAGTAACACATTGTTACACTTTTGTGACATGAATGCTTAAAATAGTGTAAATAATTTATATCTAGAAGTGTAATATGTTAATATTACTTTCTGTCGTGTTTATTTTATGCTAAAATTGTAATATTCGCAAGCAGCGCCGTTCTTTACATTATAACGACGATTCAATAGAAACAGCGAAATATTGGCGATTGAGTCAAGTTGATATCATTTTTGGTCACCCTGTTGGCAACTTGGCGATTGATTGAACGGTGCAGAAGTTCACATGCTGTAGCGCCACCTGATGGGAAGCTCGAACAAAGAGGTAGCACAAACGTTTTTCAAAAAATACATATACATGCCAATTTTCATAGTCATCGGTTGAACGGTGTTGGAGTAAGGCGATTTCATATATACAAACATCTATTTATATATATAGAGATTTTTTGAGCTAATTTAACACCATTTTTAATGAACCAAGATGGCCATAGTCACGCACTCGGTGCTTTCGAGTCCCGAGTTCGAGCCCAGGTGTTACTGCAAACCCACCGTTTAGAGAAGCCGATGCAAGAGTCAAATCTGTTAGGGTCATCATCCTCAGATTGACGAGGTGGGGAAATTAAAAGAGAGGTGTGCCCGCTCTGGTGTCATCCCCGTCACTTGGCATAGTTTCAAATTTACCAGGTCCATTGCCAGCAGCTCTTATAAGACATTAGCATGCGATGTTATGAAAATTAACAAAAAAATCATGTTAAATAATCAATTGTACGTTCAAGGGAAGAGAGCCTGATCGCGTATTTTCTTTTTTTTTAATTCCATACTATTTTTAATGAAACTGGTACATTTCCATTGGTCAGTCATTTCTAGATTAATTTTTAAAGCCACACTTCAAAGCATAATTAAGGTTGTTAATGCCAAATCTTGTACTAAGCTTAAGGTATCCGACTACGTTCGGAACCATGATTTTAAAAAAGCGTATAAAAGGATAATTTTCGTGATATTTAGTGTCAGTTAGATTAAAATATATGTATAAAATTGTTTTAAATTGCTACGTTCAGAATCGTGATTTTGCAAAAGCGTGTAAATGGATAATATTTATGATATTTAGCATAACTTAGATTAGACAATGTATATAAAATTAGGTTAAGAATAGTATTACAATAAAAAATTATTTAGGTACAATATTTTGACAAAAAATTAACTAGAATTTAGAAACGCATAACTCGGAAGTCGGTTTATTCATGTTTTACGAAAACAGAAGGGAAAAATTTTAAGAAAATACGCCGATAATTATTTCAAATGGTTGTAACTCTGAAAATAATGTGAATTTTCGAAAACTCTAGTTGAGCCTCTGGACAGAGGTCTGAGCTATATGCAGGCAAAATATTATTATAATTGAACATTTTCACAAGGAAAAAAAATTTTTTAAAATTGGTAAATCTATGTTCATTTTGTATTAAAAATTGTACTTAAATATTTTTATGTAATAATATTTTAAAATAATTTTATATACATTTTTTAATCTAAATGACACTAAATATCATAAATATTATCCATTTATACGCTTTTTGCAAAATCACGGTTCTGAACGTAGTCGGATACCTTAAAGAAAACAAAAATTAGTTAAGATACAAAACATTTTGTTCGGCTAAAAATCAAGTCTTGCTTATGTGTTGATATCTATTTTTGACCAAGCATTTTGATGTTGCATGCATCATATCTATGTTTGAATCAATTTATAATTAAAATCGAACAAATTAACTGTTAAATTTAAATAATGGATTCAACAATATATATTTAATAAATAATTCATGGTTTAATTATTTATGATACGTTTAATTTAAAAATTTATCAGTTATATTGCAATATTCTAGTATCAATCTTATTTCAATTTCTGAATATCGTATAATATTGAATTTATGAAGCATATAACCCTTAATTTTAGTATTTCTGCCAACCTGCATTTAATTTCTCAAAATCTCGTGATAAATGTCTTAGCTAGATCATTAAAATTCATAAGTGACTTTTTTCATAAAAATTTGGTGTTTTAATTAGGTGTTTGGTGCTAAATAAAAATCTAAGGTTTGAAGCAACATAAATTTAAATTTCATGAGAAAACTTCCAGAAGAATTTTAACGTGTTTTACAGGGAAAAAAAGTATTCTAGAAGTTATTTCTTGATTTTATTTACGAAAGAATTCTAAGTTAGAGAGATGGTAGAGTTTGGTAAAATAAACTCTTAACGCTCGAGGCTATATAAAATAGGAGCATAAAGTTTCTACAGGACATAAACTTGATTTTCTATATAAATATATAAATTCTAGATACATTATGTATACATGTAAATACACTTAATTTTTCCCAGTTGAACGTTATAGTCGATAATATACGTCATCAAAAATTTAAGCTTAGGTTTATTTAAAGTACAAGAATGCCTATATTGATAAACGTTTCAATTAATCGTAACATTGGGCATCGACGACGAAAAAAACAAATTACGTTACAAGTATGCAGGTGAAATAATTTTATTTTTATGTATATATTCAAAAAACCTTATTTGTGTGTGTGTTCATAATGTTTATAACTGAGTGTTAGCTTCGTGATTTAGAGAACAACAACATTTAACATTTTACTCTGAATTAATTGCCTAAGGCAGTGCTTCTCAAACTTTCTCTACTGGCGACCCAATTTTAGATCATAATTTTTATCGCGCCCCCCCTTACACAATAATAATGCGCTTTGTCGCTAAAGCTACCATATGATCTTAATTATAAACCGTACAAATTCACAAGAAAATATTAAATTTTGTATTTGTTACTTTTAAGAGTAATATATATTTTAAGCAAATTATACGTTTATAAGTAATACATATTTTAAACAAATTACTTTTAAGTAATACGATAATTATCATGTTATTTTTCGTATCTATAATTTTTAAATTGGAACAGATTGCAAAATGATATTTATTTAAAGATTTTTCTTCCATCATCCATTTCTAAAAGTTTAATTGTCATTAGAAAACTAGTCTAGTCTATGTTGCTCTCTATCATATCCGTCACAATTAGCATTCTCGCGAACGTCTGCGTGAGTCTGGGCAAACTTTCCGACGTCTGCGCCAAACGTGTAATTGCAAATGGTATTTTTTACCTTTGCAGACCTAGCTTATTCCCCAAGAGCTGGTATCACTTTTTAGGCGATACCAACTGCCGCAAATAACTTTGATGCCCAGTTTCCTCCTCAGAGGGAGGCACCTGAGCTCTGACGATGCAAAATTGAACTTAAGAATTTTGGCAGCCAAGCTAAACGTGCACTTCAAGGGATTTTTTACATGCCGAATAATCATACGACATGGTCGTTCATGACAGCTGTCGATTTTTTGCATCATGAAAATCCACCGACATGGGCTGGGGTCGAACCCGCAACCTTAGGTGCAGATGGCCAGTGACAAACCAACTACGTCATCCAGTCGGCACTTGCTGAATTGTAAAGAGAGTAAAACCAAGAGCATGGCAATGAATACAAAAATGTAAAATGATTTTTTTAAATGAATACTCATATTATAAATAGATTTAAACGAACTGTGTGTGTGTGTGTGTGTAAGTGTAATCCTCACAAATTAGCATTTATTATTAATGTTAAATAATGGAAAAGAATGTAAAATTCCGATAAAGAATAATTGTGTTATTTTTAATATTTAAAACGAGAAGACTTCAAAATGTTTTAACCCGGGAGCCGACGCGCATTCGATACTAATGGTAATAGTCGCGCGGGGTGATGTAGTCACCCCGAAGATTTTTTTACAATTATTTTTATTGTATATAATAAAAATCACAATTCCAGTGAATAATTTAACGAAGAGAAAGTATACTTACCTACATTCTACATTTCTTCATTGATAATTTGAGGAAAATTCCAATAATACCGAATTAAAATGTTTCTAAGGTACGCGACCTTAATAAAGGACACAAATCACAGAAACTTTTCACGAATGTTACAGGAATGATATCTGCAAGCAAAACTATCATACATTGTTCAAATTTTTGTAGTTTCTACCCCGCGCGAAAGCTCCCGGGTTAAATGTTTAATCAATGTAAAACTATGAATATTAAGTTCTAAAAAGGAATTATATAAAACGTTTTTCATCATGCTTTATATGTTTCAGAATACTCATAAAAATAAATATTGGCCAAATAATCCTTCAATGTGCTTTCTGTGCTTTTCGAAATGTCATATAACTCTTTCGTATATGTGCATTATTTACAACTTCCCTAAATGAAAAATAAAGACATGAAAAAGGAACTAACTAATCATACCAGTAAGTTCAAAGGGCAAACAGATGAATTTTTTATCTTCCTAGAATGTTTCTCTGGGTCTGGGTTTTGTCTTTTCTCTGAAATAGTATTTTAGATTTAAAAAAACTCAGTAAAAAAATCTCTCATCGTGGGATTATAGCAAATGAAACAAAATGTGATGTTTTGTATTTATTTATAGGATCAGATAGCTAATGAATGTATTTAAATGAAAGCTCTTATGTTTGATGAAGTGATACACTAATAAATTCTATCAGTGTAAATATGTATTTTTTATTATGTCAAAAAATATTTTCTTACTTCATTACAGTAAATTAATTTTTTATCTTTTATTTTCGATATGCTCGCGCCCCCTTGTAGGGATATCACGCCCCCGCAGGGAGGCGCGCCCCACACTTTGAGAAACACTGGCCTAAGGTAAAAAAGGAAAATTTCCTGATTGCTATGATATCGCATTAATCATGTATATGTGAAAATTGCATTGCAAGGATTTTTGTTTGTATTCAAATGAAAAGTATTTTGACGCGATTGTGGTGCCACTATGGAAATTGGCAAAGATTCAGTTAGGAATGCGAGTTGGTGCTAGTCGAATGGGCACTCCATTTCAGATAAAGGCAAAATGATTCAACGTTCTTGGATCCGTAGTGTCTAGAGCAGCGATACTTAACCTGCGGCCCACCGAGCCCTTCTTAAGTGGCCCAGTCATGGCCCATTGCTCTGAGAAATTCTTTTACTTAAGACAATGTATCAAAAATTTGGTTGGAAATTCTTTAAAACACAAGATATCAAATTTATCAATTTTGCTTTTTTGCATTCGATTTCGTACGGCTGCGAATTGATGTTCGTTTTCCATTTGTAACGGTTACGGTTAGTGAGAACCGACAACAGTGGATTACCGATAATTTTATAGGGCTGCGGTAGCCCAGTGGTTAGGTATCGGACCATGGCAGGCATGTCATGAGTTCGAGGCCCCGTACCACTAAGACCACCGTGTAGGGCAGCGATGCACGTTAAATCTGTCGAGCTGAAACGTCCTCCCGTTGGTGTGGTGTGGTAGTTAGGAGAGGGGTGCCAGCTCAGGTGTCGTCCACGTACTGACCATGGTTCAAAATTACGTGGTCCGTCGCCAAAAGCCCTCGTGTAGCTGAACAGTGCGACGTTAATATTCACTCACTCACTCACCCGATAATTTTATGGGTGAACTAATTTTATGAACAATCTTTTATACCTTGTAAGCAAAAAATATTCAAATGATTTGGAGGTTGAATGTTTTGTAGTGAAAAACAAACATAGATCAGTACTTGTTTGATTTATCACGAAATTGATGTGTTTAAAAAAATACCAATAAACAGGAATTATTTTATTCCTCTTTCAAGAGGTGATAAGTAGGTTTTATTGAATAATCTTTGTAACAGCAACAAAGTTTTGGTCAATGGTAATGTCACAGTAGTAACAAAGACAAACTAAGAAGTATATTATTTTTAATCCCATGAAACCATTTACTGCTGCAAGAATTGTGGGGAAGTTTTCTGAAATTATTTTAATTTAGAGTTAGTGATAAAAACAAGTAATAAAAAAAATTAAGTCAATTCCTACTTAGATCAACAAAGAAAAATTTTATTTTAGCTACTTTTTATTAAATAGTTACAATTAATATAAATATGTATATACATATCACAGACTCACAACATTAAGTGGTCATTATTTTTTATTAATTATCATGAAAGTATCGCATTGTCATCCAAAACAATCGTGTATATAAATTTCATTTCAACTGAATACTTTAACACGTGAGAAAAAAACCTTTTCAAGTTTTGACATGTCTTCAAAAATGATACCAACGTGGTTGTATTTATAATTCTTTAAATAATTAGTTTTAATCAATTAATTTTTATTAATTATTGTTATATTCCAGTTCAACTGAATGCTATAAAACGTGAGAAAAAAATATTTTCAAGTTTTGACACAACTCTCCAAAAGAGTCGCTAAGTCGCCAAAAATGATGTCAACGTAGTTGTATTTATGATTCTTTAAAAATTAGTTTTAATAAATTAATTTTTATTAATTATTTTTAAAAAATTGTTTTGCCATCCAAAATAAACCTTTATGTAAAATTTCTGCTCAATTGAGCACTTTAAAATGTGTTTTATTAACGATTGAAAATTTCACCCAGATAAATAAATAAATATATAAATAAATATATAGATATTGTGAGCTAAGAGTATGAATTGAATAAAAAAATATAAAAAAAAAATAATAATTAAAAAAAGCAAAACAGGAGTTATATTTTGATCAATTTTCCATATTGTAAATTTCCAATGGTATCTTGGTCTTAAGCATTTCTACTTCCCCTAACTTCATGTTCCGGCCCTCGTAAAATAAAAAACATATGTGTGTGATCCGCGTGAAATGACTGACGATTGACGTATGTATGTGGTCCAGCAGAAAAAAAGGTTAAGTACCCGTGGTCTAGAGTGAGGACAAAGTATTGAATTTCTGGAAATATATCCATCATGGCCAAAGTAATGGCTGACTATGTCCCCTTGATGATCTAGACAACAACATATGCATAGTGTAATCAACGTTACCAAATAAAAGCAGAAATCAATGAGAGGCGTACAACAGACGTATCCATGAAAGCAGCTCAGTGAAATTTGATGCTAATGGGATATGGCAGCATATTATTGAATATGCTGCCATATCTATAGTTAATAATATATTCATAATTAACCACGAGCAATCGGCTGTAGCCCCTCTGTTGTCTCAATGAACTTATCGGTAGAATTTTAGGCTGACTGGAAAAACTTGATCAGATGAGTCCCAATTCTCCTTGGTACGAACTGATGGCAGTATTCAAAGGTGGCACACACCTCATGAGGCCTAAGTTCTAAGCCATCAACAAAAATTGTCCATACTAGTGGCTTCTGTTGTTGTTGCACGTCCCCATTGGTCAGCAGTGCCAGACCAGGTCCATGACATCGTACACTTTGAGAAAGTCCCACACCAGCAAGGGATCATCTGCTAAATCCTGCTTGGTGAGCCCTAGGTATTCGAGGATGTGAGCAGGCGTGGCTCAGCTCAGAAGAACAGTTCGTGCACATTTCAAAGCTTTTGCATCCTTCGGAAAATTTCATTGTTTTTATATGGCCACTTCGAAAGCTTAATAGAAGAGTTTGATCCTGTCTTGTAAAACCGTGAGCCAGAGAGCCTCCAGGAAGAAAACACTGATACCAATGGTGCTATGGGTGGTGGTGGTAATCCAAGCGGTCTTATTCTGGTGTTTAGTTATAGAGAAAATCTCCAAAAAGGTGAGGGGTGCTGACGGCTCTGGTACCTCGCAAGCGCCAGCCTTGGCCAAAGTGTCCGCTATCTCATTTCCCTCTAGATCTATGTGAGAGAGAATCTACTGCAAGTTCCATGAACAGTGGCTTCTTGTTAGCGTAGACAATTTTTGCTCTATATGGACTGAGTCTGCTGGATAAAATGAAGCAACCATTGACTGAAAATGAAGCACACAAAGCATCATGACGACAATGCGTCTTGCAACAATTCCGCTTAACAATGCGTCAAAATAACTATCAAAAATTTTGGTATAGAAGCTTATATTCGGTGCAGTCCCTCTTAACCATTTATATACCGACGGTAATAATAAGTACCACTCACTTTAAATTTACGTCGAATAGCATTTTTTACGAATATTCTAACGATGCTGGGCAGGAATATTCCTTTAAATCCCCTCTTCTAAGATATATGGCAACACAGGTTCTGTGATGAGAATTTTAGCGGAGAAGGTGGATAGTTTTATAGCAGAAGTTGCGTTTTCAGCTGACATTTTGATCGGATTACGAATATTGCTATTTTGTTCCGAAAAAGTAGTTACTGTAAAAGGTAGTCTTTTTTTGTATATTAATGAAGACCTTAGAAAACGATCTATTTACTTTAAGTAAACTGTATATATAATTAATTTTACTGTTGTTTTCCAAAGTTGAGTATTTTGTTTGTGTATATACCTTAATTTTCAATGTAGTGATTAAAAAAAATATTGCATGAAATAAACTGCAGTAAATCATAATGTGGTAGATAAAGGGTTAAAGAAAATCAAATAACTAATTGAAACGTTTGCATATGTGCAGACGTAGTCTGCATTTCTGTAGCTCTCCGTAAATTCAATTCTAATTATGTAAGCATTCTTAATTACTCACTAGAGAAACTTAAAATTTGAGTAAACTTGTTAATAAATGAGCAATCAAATAGCATGCGTTTTCTGAAAATTATTCAACTTCCTACACGAAGGCATCATTAATGAAGGTCAATCACTCTCTTTGCTCCTCTTAATGTAAGTTTGTGCGACTATATATTTTTAAGTGTTCCAACCAATGTCTCTTATCATTCCAGTACTCCATAGCCTTCACCGATCTGTTTATGATTTTTAGTTGGCTTCATATGTCTTACATTTGGGAAAGAATGCTATTCCTATTTCACATTTGGCGGGATTTTATTTTAAATTGTCTCATTCATTATAAACATGCATAAGCCGTATTAATAAAAGAATATTTTTCCTTAATGTAGTCCTGTGGTTATCCAATTCTTCAAGGTCAATTAGATTACTTGTTCGGAACGATGACTAAAGCTTTGTAGTGTTTATATTTAAAACAGTATTCGCTTAAAAACCAGGCTTTAAAAGAATTAAACAAAAATTATAAATAAAAAAAAAAACTGAAATAAATATGATTCGAGAGGAGAGAGAAAAAAGGAATCAGAATAACCTATAATTTTTTAAGTGTATAACTTATTTAAATTATCCGACTACGTTCGAAACCGGGATTTTAAAAAGGCGCATAAATGGATAATGTTCATGATATTTAATTGCTCAGATTAGAATATGTGTATAAAATTGTTTAAAGACACACACATTTTGACAAAAAAATTATTTAAATACAATATTTCGGCTAAAAATTATTTTAGAATAACCTTTTTTCAAAATTATCTCCTTTTGTAAAAAATGCTTCTATTATAATAATAGTTTGCCTGTATATAGCTCAGACCTCTCTGTACACAGGCTCAACAATGATTTTTGAAAAATCCTTATTATTTTAAGAGATACAACCATTTGAAATAAATTATCGGCGTTTTTTTATTAAAATTTCTCCCCTCTGTTGTCATAAAACATGGATAAACCCACTTCTAAGTTATATATTTCAAAAATTCTAATTGAACCTCTATAAATTGGTCTGAGCTATATACAGGCAAAATATTATTATAAAACAAGCATTTTACACAAAAGGAGAATATTTTGAAAATGGGTCATTCTAAGCTCATTTTTTGTCAAACTATTGTGCTTAAATAATTTTTATTGTAATACTTTTCTTAAAACCATTTTATATACATTTTTCTAATCTAGTGACACTAAATATCATAGATATCCTTTTTATACGCTTTTGCAAAATTACGATTCCGAACGTAGTCGGATACCTTAGGTATCCGACTACGTTCAGAAGCTCTGTTTTAAAAAGCGCATAAATGGATAATTTCATGATATTTAGTGTCTCAGTTAAGACTAGTAATATAAAAATTGTTTTAAGGACATTTTGACAAAAAAATTATTTAAATACAATATTTTGGCAAAAATTAACATAGAATAAGCTTTTTTCGAAATGTTCTCCTTTTGTAAAAAATGCTTCTATTATAATAATATTTTGCCTGTATACAGCTCAAACCTCTGTACAGAGGCTCAACTACGATTTTTGAAAATCCACATTATTTTCAGAGTTGCAACCAATTAAAATAATGATCAGCGTTTTTTTTCTTAAAATTTCTCCCCTCTGTTGTTGTAAGACATGGATAAAGCCACTTCTAAGTTATATATTTCAAAAATCTAGTTGAGCCTCTGTACAGAGGTCTCAGTTATATGCAGACAAAATATTATTATAATGGAAGCATTTTTCACAAAAGGAGAATAGTTTGAAAATGGGTCATTCTATGTTCATTTTTTGTCAAAATATTGTACTTAGATCCTTTTTTATTGTAATACTATTATTAAAACAACTTTATATACATTTTCGAATCTAAGTGACACTAAATATCATAAATATTATCCTTTTATATGCTTTTAAAAAATCACGGTTCCGAACGTAGTCGGATACCTTAAACTACAATTTAGAAAACAGTCAATTAGTGTAAAGACACAGTATGTTTCAAAAATATGTTACTTGATTTAGTGTGATAATAAAATAAAATTTTACTCATTAGATTAACTAGTATACAAAATTATATATGGAATGTAAAGTACAATTAAAAGGAAAACAGGAAATGCTTATTTTTTCTAAATTTGAAGTTAGCTCCACTGTCTTACAAGTAATGTATCATACAAAATAAACATTTTGCTTGTGGTATTTGCTATGTGGTTCTGACCAATAATGCTTATAATTTTAGGAAATATATTTAAAAAACCTGCACAAACTTTACAAAGAAAAGATATATCCACAAAAGGGTATCCATTTACATGTATGTGTGTGTGTGCCATTAATGATTTCCTTGAATTGGTTTTTATATACCACAGGCGTAAATCACTATTAAGATTCAAAAGTGTGACAAGTGTTTCTCTAAATATTACGCATTTGGTTCCAGTTTCTTCTTTTTTTTTCATTTTTACATACGTCGTATTCGATTGTAAAAGCAAAACTGTGGGTCTACTTTCATATGCAACTTAAAATTTACTGTATTTTTAGCAAAAAACTGATATTTTTCATCAGATAATAATTTTTGAATGTTATTGACAATGCTACGAATTGACTTTAGCAATGATTAATTTTTTTGTTGTAGTTATCGCAAAGTTCTATTTTTTAAAACAATGCCTGGAAAACTGATATTTTTGAGGTTAGAACTTTCCAAGTTATTATTTTTTTCTTATTGAAAATAAGCTACACTTTGCTTCTCTCTGCAGTTATATTTCATAATTTGTTTTCTTTGAAGTAATATAACAATGGTTCTTCGAGTCTTCTTACAAAGTATTGTATTGCAAAGTGGTCATGATCATGACATGCATTGTTTCAGTAGAGACATTGTTTCAAATCTTGGTGAAGCTCAAATTCCACATAGTAGTGAGGCTGAAGCACGTTAAATAAAACGAAGCAGTAATCTCTATAGCGTGCTGTGGAAGGTAGTAGGAATGCCGGCGCAGACATCATTTTAATCACTTATATTTTGGCTCAAAATTACACGGACCTTCATTAATGGCATTTGTCCTGCTTCGCAGTGTGATACTGATAATCAATCAAATAAAAACAACGCTTTTACAATTAAATGGCATCAGTACCATTCCTTCCAAAGTACATTTATTTAGTTTTTAAGGTATCCGACTACGTTCGGAACCGGGATTTTGAAAAAGCGTATAAAAGGATAATTTTCATCATATTTAGTGTCAATCAGATTAGAATACATGCAGAAAATTGTTTTAAGGACATTCTGACAAAAAAAAATTCTTTAAATACAATATTTTGGCAAACAATTAACTTAAAATAATCTCTTTTCCAAATGTTCTCCTTTTGTGAAAAATGCTCCTATTATATAATAAAAATTTGCATGTATATAGTTCACACTTCTGTACAGAGGCTTAACTAGAATTTTTGATATATATAATTTAGAAGTGGATTTATCCATATTTTAAGACAACAGAGAGGAGAAATTTTAAGAAAAAAACGCCAATATTTATTTCAATTAGTGGTAACTCTAAAAACAATGTAAATTTTTCAAAAATTCTAGTTGAGCCTCTGTAGAGAGATCTATGCTATATACAGGCAAAATATTATTATAATAGAAGCATTTTTCACAAAAGGAGAACATTTGGAAAAAAGATTATTCTAAGTTAATTGTTTGCCAAAATATTGTATTTAAATAATTTTTTTTGTCAAAATGTCCTTAAAACAATTTTATACATGTATTCTAATCTGAGTGACACTAAATATCATGAAAATTATCCATTTATGCGCTTTTACAAAATCACGGTTCCAAACATTATCGGATACCTTAATCACTTATAAATTTGAGGAACTTTTCAAATAAAATCTTTCTCAATTCTATCTTTAGTCGACTAGTTAACCGTGATTTTGTAGCGTGTAAATGGAAAATTATGATTTTAGCGTCACTTAGATTAGAAAATGTATATAAAATTGGGTTAAGAATAGTATTACAATAAAAAATTATTTAAGTACAATATTTTGACAAAACATGGACATAGAATGACACATTTTCAAAATATTCTTCTTTTGTGAAAAATGCTTCTATTTTATTAATATTTTGCCTTTATTCAGCTTAAACCTCTGTACAGAGGCTCCACTAGAATATTTTAAATACATAACTTGAAGTCGGTTTATCCATGTTTTCGAAAACAAAAAAGAGAAATTTTTTAAAAAATACGCCGATAATTATTTCAAATGATTGTAACTCTGAAAATAATGTGAAGTTTTCAAAAATCATAGTTGAGCCTCTGTACAGAGGTTTGAGCTATATGCAGGCAAAATATTAATACAGTAGAAGCATTTTTTACAAAAGGAGAACATTTGGAAAAAGGTTATTCTAAGTTAATTTTTTGCCAAAATATTGTATTTAAATAAAATGTTTTTGTCATAATGTCCTTAAAACAATTTTATACATATATTATAATCTAAGTGACACTAAATATCATGAAAATTATACATTTATGCGCTTTTTTAAAATCATGGTTCCACCCGAACGTAGTCTGATACCTTAAGCATAGAAACAAACGATTTAAACGTTTTTTTTTTTTTTTATCTCAAATATGAAATGAACAATTGCAATATTTTTAATATATGTATATTCAAGTACAGTTAAACGCCGTTTGTCCGATTCAATTGTGACCTGACACATATGAAGATTGAAAATCATCACATACGGGGAACGTGCTTGAAGAAAAAGCCAAATAGGTGCAAAATGTCACAATATTATGTCTTTTGTAAAAATTTAGGTCATTGTACCATTGAACACCTTCGCCTTTTCACTGCAAGGTCTCTAATTTTCTAGAGCTGCAGTAGTTGAGTACGACAGTACTCTGATTGTTGTTCGTACCACTCCATTACTGTCTCTTACACAGAAAACGCGTTAGTATTTGATTGACCCTTGCTATATTTGTTGTTGTTGTTGCCCTCGTCTTCATCCATTTCATCTTAGACAAGGTCGAATACTTCTTGCATGGAAGTCACAATCTCGTCGTCATTTAGCATTTGAAATCCACTGTCTTCTGCATCGCATGACATCCAGGTGTTTCTACATCTTCATCACAATTTTGAAATCCTGGGATTGATTGGACAAAGTCGGTATTCTCCTCCCTGCGGTTGTCATTGAAGTCTGTTTCTCCTTCTAAATCTAGCCACAGCTTATCTCATGCATTTTCATATGCAGTACATGTAGTTGACAAAAAAAACTGGCCGGATAATAAACGTTTGGATAAACGACGTTCTACCTTAAGTCATATTTCGAACTTGATTTAGAGTATTTTGGTAATAAGGTAAAATTTATGAAAGGTGCTTGCAATCGTTGAAAGAAGGAGGCTTTTAAAGTTTAATATCCGTATTTTTATTTACGAACAAACGGGTAAGGCGGAAGCGTAAAAGTACAGCACAAACACAAATAGACAAACACGCACACACTAACCTCAGTGGCTCAGTGGGTGGGGTCCCTGCGTCCGGTACCCCTTTCTAAAGACCTTGATTTTTTTTCGATTGATTATAATCCTTTGTATATAGTACGTAAAATTTTAGTATTTGTTATTAATAGTTAATTGTACTAATTCATGTTCAGAAGAGTTGAAAACCTCTCTCTATGTATATACTGACAATGTTAAATTAGCTGTTTTTAAATTAGCTGATGCACCTTTTCTCAAAATCTGTTATATGTAAGCGTTTGAAATTTTTTGTGTACAGTTAAAATACACCTTTCTCATTACACTGAAAGAAGCTTTTAGCTAATTTTGAATTTTTTCGTAATTTTTAAAATATTTTATCAAACATAGTGAAATTTGACTCATTTTTCTCATTCAAAAATTTGTAAAAAATAAATATTTTGGAGTTTTTTACAAAAATCTCAGTTTAGTGCATATTAGCCATCATAATAAATACATCATAAAAATGTAACATACCTGTGAACAGTAGCTTTTCAGAAAAGGTACATTGAACATCAAAATTTACATTTTGAGATAAGTTTATTTTTATGTATACAGTGAGACTTCTATAATTGGCAAGAATATAAAAAATAAAATAAAATGTTAACTTTACAATAAAAGATAAATGCTTTGGTTTATATTTCGAAGTGCTTTGCTTATATTTTTCGCCATTCAAATGGGCGTGGCGCAGTTTCAACAATTGTTTAAAAATAGGTTTAAGGGCTTCTAATTACCCTAAATGTTAAAGTAAGGTATTTATAGAAAGATAAAATCTATATAATTTGAAAATGTAAAAACCTCAAATTGTCAAAAAAATAAGATGTTAGCTTTCCAACATCCTTAAGTAAATTATTGCAGATACTATATATATTAATGTTAAAAATTTTTTTAGAGGTTTTGAAAATATAAATTTTTAAACAGGTAAAAATTTTTTTAAATTAAATTTGATTCGGAAACTTTTAAAATTATTTATAAAAAGAATGGGGCTTTAGAAAAGTATAAAATGTTTAAAATATAATCATAATTTTAAAAATCATAAGCATATGAAAATTTTATGATAAATATTAAGTATTTTTTGCGTTGCCCACGCTATTTTCTAAAAAAAGTAGCTTTAATTACTAGCTATAAGTTGAATAATAAAAGTTAAATGTATTCTCATTACACTAGCTATTTTTATATAAATAGAATAATAACCTACATATTTTAATAAATAAAAACATACTTTTTAAAAAATATTTAAAAATTGCAATGTTTTAAAATATTTTGAAATACGAAAGACATATAATACTAAAATTAGGCACGGCTTAAAGAGTATGATGCATTTTATAATTCTATAAATTTTATACATCAGATACTATATTTTAGAAAATAGCGTGCGCAACACAAAAATACTTATTATTTATTTAAATTTTCATATGCTTATGATTTTAAAATTATGATTATATTTAAACATTTTATATTTTTCTGAAGCCCCATTCTTTTATAAATAATGTGTAAAAGATTCGAATCATTAAATTTAATTTTAAAATTTAGAATTATACCTGTTTGAAAATTGTTTATTTTCAGACCTCTAGAAAAATTTAACACCCCTGAGACCCCTTTTTGCGAGTGACCAAGACAATCTCCTGTGTGTTAGATGAAATTGAAATATTAGACACCTAAAACTGCACGTTTATTGCATTCATTGCAAAATTTATTTTTCTAAGACAAATTATATAAAAAAATCCCTTGCTTGAAGTAAAGTGTTTTGTTACTAAGACATCGAAGATCCTTTTCTCAGAAAGTATTGATTGCCTACGAGTTTTTCTTCATAATATACCTTTTTTCAACGCAATCATTTCTACGATCATATCCCCGTACCTTGGCAGTTCTGCATTGTTTACCGTGTAAAATACGAAAGGAGAAATATTCAGGAAAGGACCAGCCCATTTTCTCGCTTAAAAGTAAGATACTCTTACGATATTTACCGTTTACTTAAGAAAAAGAAAAATACCTGAACAGAGAGGGATAACAACATTCTATATAATGTAACAAAATAAAGTTTATAGTGTGTATCTTTATGCTAGCGAAAACCTATAAGAATTTTAGAAGAAAAATTCTTCCAAAAACTCTATTTTACTGTATACTAAGTAAATTCACAAATATCTGAATCAGGTTGTTGTTGCTCTCTTTTACTGCTAAAAACTTATTTTCGAATTTTATTTTGAAAATTGATTTGTATGTACTTAACACTAGTCTTCTGTTATTTATTACATTTTCACAAATATTTAAGGCATTTCATTTCTGCATTTCTAAAATTTATTTCCCATGTATTTGTATTGGTAATAAATTTCAGTATATAAAACAGTTTTAAGTAAATATATTTTAATGTTGACATCAGTAATATATTTTATAAGGTGCGGTTGTTGAAACTTAAAATTATCAAGAAATTTACTCTTAAAACCATCTCATTTATATAATGTAAGCATATGAAAACGTTATAAAATATACTCAATATTTTTTTTAAAAAATGAAAAAAAGCAATTTTATTTAAAGATATATGTTTATGGAAAAATTTGAATTTAAGGAACTGTATGTTTAAGACACTATGGATTGCAGATATATTTGTCACTGCAAATGCCGTGTGGTCAAGATTTCTAACCAATAGTAAACTATTTCTCTGTTAAGTCATAGTTAACTAGTCAATCTAAATTCTACAAAGACCCTTTAGTAAAAAAGGTTCATTCCCGTTCAATTTGTTAGTAGTCAAAGTTTTCACGTTGGCAGTTCATGGAATAGAAAAACAATATGATGTTTCACCAGTGGCACACACAAGGGAGGGGTCCTGGGGTCCGACTCTAAAGCTCCCCTTCTTGGATTTTTTTTTCAGATTGATTATAATTCTAAGTATATAATACGTAAAATTTAATTAAGTATCTGTTATTAATGATTAATTTTATTAATTAAGTCTAATTATTTATTCAATAATTAGTTTTTCAGTGTGTTTTGTTCCCTAAAATCGACAAAATCAAAAGGAGCATAATACAAGAATGGTAAACTTTCGACCCCGGACCCCTCCCTTGAAAAATTCCTGTGTGCGCTACTGTGTTTCACGTATAGTCCTCGTTATCTGATTATTGTATAAGAAGATACCATCTTCGACAGAAACCGAAACACATGCCTTCTTCTTTGAAGTTTTTTATTCTTTTCGAAGTTTTCGGATCTACTCAGAAATTATCTTCTATCCCATTTTTCTATATCTGGTCTCCTCTGTGTGTTTTTAGGCTGGGAAATCAGAAATAACAAAAGCAGAAACAATGCATATCCGTTCCAAATATGTATGTCTAATAACAACTACTAATTTGAAAATGTTACTCTACGCTTCAAAATTTAAAGTTCAACCAGATGTGTCTAATTTTAAAAGAAATAAATGTAGTATAATTGAAAGTACTATCCTTTCTGCAATTTAGCATTGGATTTTACAAAGTTTATTAAATATACCCTAAAAATCATGATTAAACCTTTTTTAAAAATTAAATTTCAGATTTTGTGGTGAAAAAATAAATAAGTAAATGATTTTTGACGAAAAGAATCAGTCCACGCTGCTGTTAATTGATGTAAGGAATGACGGTTAGTCAACTATTTGCAAGTTGTCTACAATCGCTAACGCTCCAATATCTGCTGATTCTTAGAAACAACCAGAAAAATGCCCCTCCTAGGGTGCATTTTAGATTATTCAGTGAGCTAGAGGTGTAGGGTCAACTAAAGAATGAGAAGTAGCCATGCTCTTAATATGACTTTATTAAGAACTAGAACTTAAACCTTTAACAGATTAGATAATGGTTATAAATGTGAGAATCTATGATGAACCAACACACAATACAAGTAATATCGAAATAACCTTACTCGGACCTCTATCAATATCTAACCCGCCTAATCTCAATTCCAATAATAACACGTCCTAATATTAAATAGTCAATCCTACCTTAATCCAATTGTAGCTCCGATACTAGGGAGTGGCGTCTTTACGAAAGT
Source organism: Trichonephila inaurata madagascariensis (assembly GCA_019973955.1). Classification (NCBI taxonomy): domain Eukaryota; kingdom Metazoa; phylum Arthropoda; class Arachnida; order Araneae; family Nephilidae; genus Trichonephila; species Trichonephila inaurata. The sequence goes on along the minus strand of BMAV01008425.1, from coordinate 4,624 downwards.
GCAATGGTATGCACCTTGACCTAATGGCTTTATCTTCGGAATAACTTCCGTTGGCCGTCCTTTCAAAATTGTATCAATCTCTCACATTACATTCCCTAATTTGCCATTCCACTTATTGAAACTTCTGTTATTTAAAAACTATCTAATTGGTATTTAATCTTCACGTTTCACTTCTTGGTTTTTGGTTGGAAATGAGTTGCCATTAATCTTGACCCCAAAAGTACCCAAAGGACATGATAAAGAAAAGACGCGTGATCTCGTCACAAAACATGAGTCATAAAATAAACTTACAGATGATCTTCCTATTAAGAATGGGTGAACGCGGTTGCCCAATGATTATGTTCGTGAATTAATGGCCAGCAAAGTCTTTTCGTGTCCTATGCTGAGAAACTAATGTCACTAATATCCCTCTCCATGTCCCTCGCTCTTATGTTATCAAAATAATTCAAAATAAATTGAGGACTGGAGAGTTGGTGGTCAAACTCTAAAACTGGCTTACGAGTCAAATCCTTCTTTCCCAAACCCAGCTTAGATATCAACTCTCATTCCAGTTACGTTACACAATTCTTGACAAAACCATGGCCCATTTATTTCTTATTTGCATCGCTTCAAATTAAAAACTACTCCCAATTGTCTTTGTGGTTCTGTTGGGGACGCTTACCATTATGTGTTCGCATGTCCTCTGACTAAGGATTTCTATTTGCTCTCTCCATCTCAAAATGCTCAAAAAGCCTGGTTCCGATCTATCGTTAGAAATCCTTCCATCCACTCTACATTAAAATCATGTATCAAAATTGCCTATTCAATCCGGGATCAAATTCCTTAGGAGGGAATGGATTTTTTTTCTTCTCAATCTTTGAAACTTATTTTTTTTTCTCACATAATATATTGCAGCTTCCTGGTTTAACTCTTAGTCAACACTTTGAGTATACTTTAAGGTTAATTTCTCGTTTTTTTCTCTCCTTTAGCAAGAATGATATCTACAATAAAATTCAATAATTTCTCTTCCCTCCCCCTTTCTTTCTCTTTATTAATTTATTTTACCCAGCTGCATTCTTCCTGTTTGTTTCTTTAAAATATAAAGACAAGAGAAGGTCGCGAAAAAATTTAATCATCTTTCCAGTGCATATATTTTTTTAAAACTGAATAACCAACTTAGAGGAAAAAAATATCAACAGGAAGTGTTGGCGCTAAATGGAAATATGATAGGAAAAAAAAAGCATTTTATATTATTTATTATTATTATTTTTGTTTCCTGTCCTTCTTTCTCTCTCTTTTTGAAGTGAAACTTTTTTGGGCTCGTGAGTGAATGAGAAAATTGCCCAGTTTTGCGTAACAGTGAAAAGGCGAATGGAAGTAGTCTTCCCCCCTCCCTTCCCTCCGAATCATAGCCATGGTAGGGAGAGAACCAGAAGAGGAAAAGGTAGGAGCGGGGACACCGTGTGACTTGTGTCATATCCGTGAAAAAGTTGGATAATTGGCCACGTCTCCGACTGGTCAACTTGCCCGCCTTACAATTAGGGGTCCTTTTCCTCAGACCTGGGAACATTATCAGCGGGCGTATCAGTTGCAGTGTGAGCATTACGGTGTAGACAAATTAGCTCTCGCAGCAAAAGCGTGCCTTTTTGAAATTTTCTTTAGATTGTTGGATAATTAGCGATGTGTTCGGTGGTTAATTTATTTCTTAAATTTTCATTTTCGTTGAATTATTATTATTTCTAGTCAGAATACCTAAATCAAATGCACAAAGAGGAAAGGAGTTTAATGAAAGAAAAAAAAAGAAAGAAAAACTAGCAGCAAGTCCAGTCGTAAAAATGACAAAAAAAAATAATTCAAATTCGTCAAGCGCTACTGCCAAATCTCGATCAAAGTACATGAGACAATATCAAGCACGAAAAAACATTGCAAAATACTCTCTTAATGCCGAGTTTAAGGGATGTGGGAGAATGCTATTGAGACTCTTCTTATGACAGCACAGATTAATACGGACTTTGTGAACCACCCAGTGCCGTCAACTACAGAACCCTCAATTAGTGTAGTGCGTGTTGGAACTGATGCATGTAAATCGATAATAAATTCTATCTTACGTTACAAAGACTACGATTTCCATAAAAATGCATGGCCACGTTAGCCTAGTGGTCAAAGTATCAGATCGTGGCTGGCGTGTCATGCGTTCGAGCCGAGTACTACTGAAGACCCGCCTTGTAGGGGAGCGATACACGTAAAATCTGTTGAGAGCTCAAACGTTCTCCCGTTGGTGTGGTGTGGTAGTTAGGAGAGGGGGAGTCCCAGCTCAAGTGACGTCTTCGTCACTTGACCATGGTTCAAAATTACAAAGTCCGTCGCCAAAAGCCCTCTTGTAGCTGAATAGTGCGCCGTTAATATTCACTCACCCATAAAAAAGCTCACAAAGATTTTCAAAAGCTATTCGTTGATAATCCTTTCGATCATCGGTGTTCTATTTGTGATAGATTATGGTTTAGAGATGATTTGAGAACGCCTGTTTTGATGATCAGAAAAATATTTTACTGGAAATTAATTTAGAAGACATAAAGAATGTTACAATTGTCGACAAAGTTTAAGAAGGAAAAGTAAACCAAATTTATCAAGATAATAGTTTTGTATACCCAGAAATTTCAGCATTTCTTCCTACTTTGGATTTGGTATCAGAATGATTCAATTCGCCACTAATACTTTTCATGCAAATTAGACGATTCAGACATGTACATTGTCAGTTTGAAATATTAGAGCAAATAATCAATGTTCCAAAGAAGTTTCACTTCTATCGCGAAGCGTTCCAAGCACCATTTTTCAATTCCTACTATTAGCTCGCACTGTCTATATGTATTTATTTATTCATATCTTTGTATATTTATTTATTTATCTTGGTGGAATATTCAATCGTTAATAAAAAACATTTTAAAGGGTGAATCGAGCTGAAATTTTAAATACGGATCATTTTGGATGAGAATACAATAATTTAATTATAATTAATAAAAATTTAAACGATTAAAAATAATTATTTAAAAATTACAAATACACCCGTTGGCGACTTAGCGACCCTTTTTGGGGACTTTGTCAAAACTTGTGAAAAGGTTTTTTTTCATGTGTTAAAGCTTCAGTTGGACTGAAATTAAAGGACAATCGATACTTTTTAAAGATAATTAAAAAAAAAAATTACCCAATGTTATGTTTTCCATGTTTTACATTTTATATTAATTGTAACTATTAAATAAAAAAGCTAAAATAAAATTTTCGTTGATCTTGTGGAAATAACTTAATTTTTTTTTATATTTTTAAATTTAAACAGTATTTGGGCTTTCCCCAAAAGTTTTGATAAAAAAAAATTTTCATTCCCTTCCCTGAAAAATCGGGGAAAGTTGATTCCCAACACAAGATTTTATTTAATTGGTTAATTGTAATTCATCTCAATCCACGAACCGGTTTCTTTAGTCGCGGTTTTTTATGAATAACTTCCCGGTTTGTAAACATATTTAAAATTCGTAAACGATCAAAATACAGTTTCGGCAAAATGATAAAAATACATTTTCTTTTTTTTATTAGTTGAAAAAATGTAAGAAAAAAAAAAATTCTTTTTTGGATAGCATAAATTTTTTCAATAGTATAATAGTATGTTTGCAGCGAGGCATGTCAAAATATCTTTCAATTTATTCAATTCCTACTATTGCTCCCATCTTTTTTTATTTATTTATTTATCTTGGTATAATATTCTCGTTAATAAAATACATTTTAAAAACGCTCAAATTAATGAAATTTTATGTACAAGATTATTTTTTGGGTGACAATACAAATTTTTAAAAATAATTAATAACAAATTAAATTATTAAATCTAATTATTAAAAAAATTTCCAATACAAACCCCCATCCTTTTTGGCGACTTAGCGACCCTTTTGGCGACTTGTGTTAAAACTTGAAAAGGTTTTTTTTCTCCCGTTTTAAAGCATTCAGTTGAACTGAAATTTTATATACACGATTGATTTGGATGGCAATACGATACTTTAGTTATAATTAATAAAAATTCATTACCACTTAATGTTGTGATTCTGTCCTCTATGTATATATATATATATTTATATGAATTATAACTATTTAATAAAAAGTAGTTTAAATAAAATGTTTATTTGTTAATATAAGTCTAAGAGTTGTCTTAAATTTTTTTTTATATTACTAGTTTTTTTTTATTATTTATTTTGGTCTGTTTGATTCATTTGTATTGGATAATCTTATTATTATTATTTTTAATTTATAAGGAAGTCGGAATATGTATACTCTTTTTTCCATCTCTTATACTCTTTTTGTTATTATTATTTATTATATTTGCTTTGTATATTTGCATTACACTCCCCCTGCCCTATATAATGCAGTTACTTAAATTTTTATTTTGTCATTTTACTGTCCTATGCATATAAAAGTATACTTTGATTTTTTCAAAAAGTCTGGACGTGGGATGGGTTTTTTCTCGAGGGGTCGGTTGGGAGCTCTACCTTTTTTTTCTGAGCTCGGTTCCTTTGATTATTCCTCCTCCCCTCCATGTAAAGGGGCTGATGCAAGTTAAATCTCTTGACTTATAGATTTCACATGGGCGTAGTGTAAAAATTTTGGG
>BMAV01008424.1:0-24627 GCA_019973955.1 Trichonephila inaurata madagascariensis | reverse complement strand
GCAGTGAGGGTTGAGTTTTTTCAATTTTAAATTTTAAAAAAAAAAATAACTATTTGTGAAATTTAGAAATTTTTTTTTTTATTTATATATATATATATATATATATATATATATATATACATTAAAATAAAAAAATAAATCTTTACATATAAGATATTTTAAGTAAAAAAACATGTAGATCATATTTGAAATTTAAAAATGCCATACTCAAATAAAAGAAATAATTTATTTGCTCAAATTTTACATTTTAATTTAAAAAAGATCTGTTTTTTTTTATAGTTAATTTGTCTATGTTTTCAAAGTTCGTTTTTTATTTTGAAGAAAAAAGATATAATTGTAAAAATCAAACAATTATATGAATATAATTTTAATACTGAATTTTCTTGAAATTCATATCCCGAAAAAAATTTTTTTTAAAGCTAAAACTTAGAGTTTTGAAAATTTGTTTTAACTTGTTTCATAAAATAAGTTTTTTTTTTTAAGGTTTAAAGACAAAATTTTTTCTGTTTTTTTCAAAAATTATGTAAAAAAAATTATTTTCAGAAATGTTTTAAAATTTTAAAAATTTTTTATAAACATTAGTATTCCCTTGATATCAATTAAGCATGAAATGTTCATTGTCAATTTTTTTTTGGGGAAAGTGTTTTGTATTTAATGTCATTTTTTTATTTCAATAACTAATACATTAATCTTTTAGAGTTGGATTAAAGGGAATGCAAGATGCCTCATGAAAATCTTGAAAAAATTTTTGGGCCCAATTTGTTTGGATATTCTTTGGTCCTTAAAATTAAAAATATATTATGCGGGGAAACAGTGTTTATATTTTTTTTAAAAAAAAAATTTTTCATATTTTAGTATTAAAAAATCAAAATGCTAAAATTTTTATTTCACAAAAATTTAAAAGATGGGTAGATGGATGGATGGGGGTTTCCTTTTTCATTTAAATTTTTTGTTTACATTTATCTTATAAAATTCTAACCCGGGGAATTTTCCCAACTTAAGGGGATACAGCAATTCAATTGACAAAATTATTAAAAATTTAAAAAAATTTTTTTTAGCCTGAATTTTTTTTTTACAAAATTTTTCTATAATCTTATAAAATTTAAAAGCTCTAAGGGGTGGGCGATTTTACATGGCACAGCTATTTTTAAATTTTTTTTCAAGGTGTTAGTCCATTTCTAATTTAAGGGGATAAGTAAAAAAGCTCAATAACATTTGTATTATAACAATAATAAATACAGAATATGTGTATTTACTTACATAACTCACAAGAAAACTTATATTTAAAACTATGTTTGAAGTAAAATGAAAAAATAAAACAAATAAATTTTACCCATAAATTTTAATATCAATTGATGACAAACAACAAACATCAGAAAAAAAAGTTTTTACGTAAAAAAAGTTCTTTGTAGTATGTTTCAGTAAAAACTTTTTCATATTATCCCCCCAATCTTGAATACCTCGGACATAATTTGTAATGACTGGGTTTAGTGGTCGCCCGAGAAATGGGTGATATGTTGTCTTAATTATATTCGTCAAAAAGTAGACCCAGATAGGTGAAAAAAGACGATTTAAATGAGTTGCAACTTTTAAAATTGGAATACTTTATTTTTTTTTTTAGATTCCAAAAGTTATTCTATACAAATTTGTCCTTTTTTTAAGGGGAAAAAAAAAACTTTTTTTCCTCGAGAAAAGGAACATATAAATATTTATAGTTATATTTTTTACATCAATATTGCCTGGGTTAACCCATGAATGAAACTTTTATTTTGTCTAGTAAATTTTTTGAAAACGTTCATATATTTGTTGTAATTTTTTTCCCATTTCCATTATCTTGATAACCCCTTTTTGTTTGGGGGCCCAACGTTTTTTTGTGAAGCGGTTACCCCAAAATGTCTTGGGGTCCACGGGGTTTTGAGATTGATTTTAATGCCCACCCCCGCTCTAAGGTATAAAAGTCCAGAGTTAAAATAATTTTTATGCTCATTTTTATTCACATCCCAATGACAAAAAATTTTTAAACTGATTTATCTCAGAAAAACATTAACTACACTGGTGTGCAAAACTTAAGCAACAGGTGGGTTTATTGCCATAATTTCCCAGAAAAATCATCTGAGAGACATGAAATTCTGAAATGGGGGAGAGTATTATGCGTAAAGGATGACAAAGCATCGGGAACTAAAGGAATACAACGCATACGGTATGGAATCAAAAAAAAAACAAGCTTTATTGAGCATAGTATGCGGACTCATGACGTTGCACGTTTAGACCAATAATTACCTATGGGGGCTGTGGCTACGAGCAGATTCAAACTTAAAAATTTCGAGATTGCTCAGAACTCGTTAATTAGAAATATTGTAAAAGCTGATAGATATACTAGAAACTCCTTAATTTATAATGATATTAAAATTCCCCCTCTTAAAGCTTATTTAAAAAAACTGGCTATCTCTTTTTTCAATAGACTTCTAACATCGATAACAAAATGTTAAAAAACTAAATAATTACTATCCAGTGCAGATATTAAAAGACCTGGGGAGAATTTTTTCTAGACTCATATTACCCCTAACATTAATTTAGTCACTCACCGGGTGGTGAGTGACCATATTTTCTAATTTCCATTATTTTAACTTGTAATTTCTTAACTTAATTTCAATCCCACACAGGCTAACTTTCTATACCCCTCCCACTTGTTCAGTTCCCAAAGCATCAGTGCAGCCAATAAAGTGCCTACTCTCCCAGTGCCATAGACCAACCAGCAGTTCCCCTCCCACCAACAACCAGGACTTTTCCCCACAAAATCCAGGATGCATCCTCACTGATTCCATAGCCACGCCTCCTTGCCACAACCCCACAACGAATCGGGAAACTCTCGACTCAGCCAGGCCCATCCACATCAGGCCCTCAACATCTTCGTATAATGGGAGGAAAGGCCTCGCCGTTCCGTTCCCAAGACGCCACAACGCATAGTATGGGACTCATGATTGTCTATCCAACAGGAAGAACAAAAAGCATGTTCCTAATTTATGGTCATGCCCCCCCCTACTACAATGATTGCTTTGCACCGCTCCGCATACTCAGAACCAACTGGTGCAACTTTCTTGAGGTAGGAGTGCCCATTCCTCAATCAACATCTGTTTGAGTTGTTGGTTGTACCGGATGATGAAAGCGGTTTCAATACGTCTCCAAGCATCCCACACATGTTCGATGGGTTTTAAAATTTCGGGAACCGCCAATCCATTAGTGATATCTTCACTTTCCAGCAGCCTCAACAGCAAGAGCGCGATGTGGCACGGCATTGTCATCCATAAAATGAAGTTGGCCAATGGCACCTCGGAAAAAGATGCACATGGGGAAGAAGTCCCTCCTCACAATAGCGATCGGTTACAGACCCTCTGTTGAAAATGTGAAGCTCAGTTCCGCTTCAGCATAATGCCACAGACAAGAACCCCAGGACCACCGAAACGATGTTTTCCTTGGCGTTACTGGGATAAAACGGGTCCGATCTCTCCCAAATCAAAAGCGGAGAAAACGCAGGCCGAACCGACTCTCATCCTAAACAGGACACAACTCCATTGATCAGTTGTCAGTTTTTGCTCCCCTGCCCACTGTAACGGGGCCGGTGGATCTTTCAATGGGAGGCAGCGTTCAGGGCGGTGAACAGGCCCCCTTGTGAAGGCCCCCTGGCCACAGGGAACCGCTACACTTGTCGACCTGTTTGCTGTACAGAGTTTCTGAGCAATGGCACTTGCTGACTGTTGTCGACCTTTTCGCCTGCAGGATGATATTCGGTCATCCCTGCAGTTATGCCCGGGGGGCCACACCAACCTTTCTTTAAAAGCTGTACCTGTGGTTTGGAACGCTTCCAAGCCCAATCACACTTTGTCTATTCGAACTGTGCAGCTGCACTGGTGACATCGCCCCCCCTCCAGCTTTCCATCATTCTTCCACGGTGAAGTCGCCCAGGTGATTTCTTCTAGCCATATTTCCATACTGACTCACTGGCACTTGCAGCAATATGTTGAATTCGGCCCCCGGCCTTCATTTTCATTCTACCGTTTAGCAAGGCGGTCGACATCACGCAACGTTTTCGTGCGCCACACCCTGACGTTTGTTCCCGAATTTTGCATGCGCATGATGTTTCTACCGACTTTGCGTGTTCCCTCTACTGATCTCCCGACCTCCTTTTCTGCAATTTCATGGCTATCTGCTAAATTTTTACATTGTTGCTTAAGTTTTGCACACCAGTGGTAGTTTGTCTTCATTTAAAATGTTAGGTTTTTTTTCCTATTGTACCAAATGCTTGATATTTTTTCTACTTGTTATTAGTACATGTTACAAAAGTTGGTATGCATTTTTGAATCAAAACAATTATTTTTTAAAAAAAGACAAGTATCTTATTTAGAATTTGTACATTTTGGAAAATTTCTAATTTAGTAAAAAGTTTTTTAGAAAACTGTTTTTTTGAATATCAATCATGTTAGAAAAAAACCCTCCCAAATTTTTGTTATTTATAGTTTGATGTACTTATAAACAAGTTTTTGGGGTACACAATTACTATAGGGAGTAGTTTTTAAAAACCCCTTCAAAAATTTACAATTTTTTTTAAAAAAATTAAATAGTTAGCTTTTGTAGTATTTTGGTAAAAACCTTTTATATGTAATAAAATATTGGTTACAAGCAAAAAAATTGTAAAACCATTAAATCAAATTTTTTTTTATATATAAATCTTTTGTGTCCCTTAATTTTTTTTTTTTTTTTTTAATTTTTTAAAAAGGAACCATGTCCAAGGAGTAAAATTATGGAGTTGGGGAAATTTTTGAAGTAAATCAAAATATTTGTAGCAAATTTTTTACATAATTCAAAGGCATTAAATTTTTTTGGCATTTTTTTATTATTGTTAGGAGTAGTTGATACTTAAATGGTTGGGGCTTAGTATTATTTAAAAGTTTTTTTTTAAACTATCAACAAAAAGACTATAGAAAATAAAAAATTTTTATTGTAAAAAATTTTTTTGAACCCCAGATGATTTTTAAATTTCTTAATTTTTTTTTAAACTAACAACATTTTAACTAAATAAAATAAATACGCTTAAGTGAGCAACCCAATAAAAGGAATATCTTTTTTAAAGTCCCAAATCTTTAAATACAAGGCAAATACCAAACTCCCCAAAAAGGGTTAATACTACCCCCTCCTTCTAAAAAACACAAAAATTGCTAGGGGATGTTATTTTGCGGGGGATATTCACCAAACCCAAGGATGTCTACTTAAGTGTTGAAATAAATATTTTTAAATTTAAGCTTTTTTAAAGAAAGTTTTTTATATTTTAACTAAGGAACAAAAAAGTGTGTTAAAAGTTTTTCCTGTTATAAAAACAATATATATATATATATTAAAAACCATGTTTGCTTATAGGGAATTTGAGTGGCATTAGATAAAAAATCTTGTCTATGAATGTTTTTTTTATTAAGTTTAATTTACTTTATTCATTTTCTTTGTGTGTTTATCTTGTTTATAGAAAAAATTGAACCCCTGTTTTTTTTGCCTATATAAAAATCGTGGATATTTTTTTTATAGTGGATTATTTTTTACAGAGATGTTGCTCATTTTTTCCTTTTTATTTATTGTAATTGGAATTTTTTGCTAATAATATTTTATCTGGTTTTTTTCAAAGAACATTCAATGTACATTCAACTTTTAAATAACTATAATTTGAAAAAAAACAAGTTTTATGTGACTGGCAATTTGTTATACCGGGGGTATGACATTGCTGGTTCAGTATAATAGTATTGTATACCATCATCCATTTACCTTTTTGTAGACCCTTATTTTGGTGATTTGGTATATATTTAAGTATGACTTTGATAATTGGGGGAAATGGGCAAAGAAGTTCTGGTTGGCATATAAAAACTAAATTTTTTTAAAAAAATAAAAAAAAAATGGGGAGTTGTTTTGAAATCAAATTTTTTTGCTTACCCTTCTGACCCAAAACCCTTTTGGATGTTAGAATTTTAAAATAATTTTTGGATCTCTAAGTATTATAAAATTTATCTTGTAAACAGGATTTAAATTTATGTTTTGGATTGTATAAATAAAGAGATAAGGGTTTTAGTAACATATTGAAAACTAGGTTTTCAGGGTTCCGGTTAAAACAAAAATTTTAAAACCCCACTGATAAAGATGCAAGGTTTTGGTCATGATGAGTGAGAACAGTTAGATATAAATGCGGGGTATATATTTTGTAAGACTTAATTGTGTTTACAAAAGACATCAATATTTGTAAATTACTAGGTCAGACTTCAAACACTATCAAAAAGATTAAATCAACATAGGTCTGATACTAAAAAATTTGAATACAAAAAAAAACCAGGCTAAAGATTGAGATAGGGCACTTTAATAAACATGGATTCAATAACATAACTGCATATACTTAAAATAGTGCCTAATATTAAAAAGAACTATGTTTTGTTTTTGTATAGTTCATTTTAGATCATATTACCCTTTTGGTTTTGAAAATTGGAAGGGGAAAATATTTTCCATTTTTTTAAAAAAAAATCTGAGGATTCATTATATATTTCAATTTTGATAAATCTTTGGAAATATAATAATATTGTATTGCGAGAATTTGAGCTATAAATGTAAAAAAAGTGTTACTAGAGACATGACAACCCTAAAAAGAAATCTATGTTAGAATTAGCTAAAAAATTTTGGGTGTAACTATAACACAGGCTTAATTAAATCATTTATGTTTGGCATGAATAAAACTAAAAATTAAAATTAGCGATTTTTTTAAGCAATGAAATTTTTAAAGGATTCTCATTTTTATGCATAGATGCCTTAATAACTATTTAGTAAAAAAATAATAAAATTAGTGCAAGTGAAGATTACACACATAATATTTAAATTTTATTTATGAATAAATTTTTAAAAAAAATTAATTTTTCAGGTATACAAAATATCAATTTTTTTCCAATTAAAAATTTTATTAAAAAAGGTTTTCCAAATACAACAAGAAACTTGTAGATTTATATTTAATTATAATCGTCTCGGCCCCTAATCAGAATCATGTAAATGCAATTTATATCGGGACTATATTGATGATTATCACCAGCATGTTGTCACAGGAAATCTTTGCAATTGTGAAAGATGATTTGTTGAGAAATTTTATGAAAAAAAGGGACTGGTTTTTAGATTGATGATCCAAAATAAATCTAATGTTATAAAAAAAATCAAAAAAAGGGTTTGGATAAATTTACCTTAAAAATTTCTATTAAATATGGAATCCCATTGAGGCTTTCAGTCAATTTTGATCTTATTACAATAAAATTCAAAAATTAGATTTCAGGGTTTAAAATGAAATATGTATAAAATCTTTAAAACATCAAATAGAAAAAATCCAAAAAGACTTTTGATTACATATGTTGATGGGTTCTGCTAATTTTCCATAATTTGTAAAAATTTTTTTTGGGTTATTAAGTAATCACATTTTAAATAATAAAGATGTCAAAAAACAATTCCAGTAATAAAAAAGATGATAATCTCTTTTGCGACAAAAGACTAAATATTCATCAAATAATATTAAATATCCGCCTTTTTTTTAAAACCAAAATTTATAAAAACCCCATAAAAAATTCATGTACCACTAATGGTACAATACATATTCATGAAGTCTGGGAAGATCTTAAAACTCTACTTAAAATTTAATTGATAACTTACAAAACACAGAAATAATTAAAAAGCAGAAATTGCCAGAGTTACTAAAAAATGTGTTAATTTTTTTTTTCCCTGCACTTTGATTTGGGACCTTTTTAATTCTATAAGTATTGCGATATGATTAGGGGTTTTACAGTTAATTTATGATAAATATGAATTATTTAATGAAAAAGAGAAATTTTATATTCTTGTTAACCTCTATTAAAAGAAAATTTCATTGCATTTGATCAGAAACTTTATAAACAGATCAAGGGATTACCTCAGGGTGGTCCCCGCTAGTAATTGTTTAGCGAACCTTTTTTTTTTTGAAATGGATCATATTGTAAATGATTCTTACTTGATTTATCCCTTATATAGGTGATCTAATAATTTTTGGTAAAATAGTGAATACAAACCAAGTTTTTTCTACCCTATCTCAACCTCCTTAAAACCTTTAATTTTTATGGTAGAATTTTGGGTTTAGACTGAAACTTATTAACAATAATGTAATCAGTAAAATTTTGACAAAAAAAGATTCTATTAAGTTCCATATAATTAAAAATTCCTGTATGGAATATAACCCTTTTTCAATTTACAGAAATATTATTTTGAATTTTTTTTTTAGAAATGATAACAACACCCAAAAAAAAGATAAATTCAATAATATCAAAAAAAATTCAATGTTTGTTATGAATACCCTTTTAACTTTAAGAACTTTTTTATCACAAATTGTTAATCGTCTTGTTCTTTAAATTCCCAAAACCACCCACAACAATAGGTTTCAAAATCAGCATTTTTGGTCTTTCTGTAAAAATTTAAAATTCACTCTACAGTTTTCATCTTTTTTCCCTCACATTTTTTAAAAAAAAATTAGAGCCCAAATATTTTACTTTTTTGTAACCACTTCAAAGCCTACTAAATTTGATTGTCATTCTGGGGTTTTCTGTCTATCTGGGTAGTTAAAAGGGGAGTTCAAAAAATCTTTTTGTATATTCAGGTTTTTCGGTGGAAAATTTCTTTTCTTTAAATTTTAAGACTCTTGATTCTCCCGGGAAAAAAAATCTTGGGAAAAAATTTTGTTATTTTTTTTTTTTTTAAAAACTTTTTTTTGCAATTGTTTTGGGATATTTTGCTTTAAGAATTTGGGGGGAATTTGTTGCAGAATAGAGCAGTGGTTTTATTCCCTTTTTGTGAGTTTTTATATACTTTGAATTTTTGTTTATTTTTTTTGGTTTTTTTCCCACGGTTCAAAGGGAAGTTTCCCCAAACGTTTAACCCCACTTATTCGGTCCAAGCCCGTTGCTTTCTGACCTCTAGGTTCTTTTTATAGTCCCTTTTTTGTATTTTTTTATAAAATTTGATCTTCTGTTTAGCATATTTTTTTTTTACTTTTTTTTATGTTCATTATCTATTATTTCTGGTTTTTGATATATTATACAAATTTCTTTCATATATATATAATGTAAAATTTGTGATCAAATTTAATTAGGTTTACTGGAAATATTTTTAGACTTGTTTAATGTATAGTTGCATTTTTAATAACAATTCTTAATTGTTAGGATTTCAAATTATATTCTTAGGATATATATGAATTTAGAATGAACAGCTTTTATTTTTTTTATTTCTAAATTAAATTTTTTGACTTATTTTTTGTGTTATATAACTAGACTATGCAAAATAGCTTTTAATGTTGCTAATGATACTGCTATAAAATAAAACCATCTACTTCAGTTTTAATCAAAAACATGTTAATTTTTTTTAATCACTCAAGCATATTAGTATTGTTTCTGAAAATTGTTTTTAAGCTACCATACATTTAGTGAAATAAAGTCTCAGAAAGTATAAAAATTTGTACTTGTCTCATTGTCATCTATTAGGAGTAGGAATGGTGTAGTAGAAAATCTCAGGATTTGAAATTATTTATAATTCAAGTTTTCAATTTTTCACAGGTAATGCTGAAACTTCTGAAAATTCCTACTGATTCTTGGGAAAGCATCTTAAGTAATGAAAAGGCAGAAGTTTCCAATATTCCTCAAATGAAATCACCTGATGCAACACAAGGTATATAGGATTTTGTTTTGTGTTATCCAATATATCGCTTTGAACATTATCTCTAAAAGCTATAAAAAACACAAAATTATTAATTGTTTTTATTCGCATAAATTTTCCTAAACAATAATAGTAAAATTCCACCTCAGTTTAATTTCTTTTCTCATTCTAAAAACTTATTTTTAATATATATAAAATAATTTTATTAAAGCAGTCAAGAATGCATGACGGAGGCATGCTACTATATTAAAATATGATTAACGCTTACATCCCCAGAGCTGAATAGCAAGAGTTACTAGGATAATGTTAGTAAAAAGATTCTAGGTGGAGAGTGGGGCTGGACTAAGAAGTAAACATGGACTGTAAGACTTATGATCCCTTTTTGTTGCCATGTGTCCGATTTTCTCAATATATATTTATCATTCGGTTTGTTATCAGTTGTACTGAAAACAGCATAGTTTTTTGCTTCTAAATTTATTGCTGTTTTATATTTTTTGATGAATTAGTTATGTATTATCATGAAAGGTGACTCTTGCCTTCTATACAATAATATTATTCTCTATGTATAAAAATTATTAATCTTCATGTATAATAATATTCTACAATAAGACTACATAAGTCATCTTCATTTCTTTTAATGTTACTGTAGTAGCTTAGTGGTTATGGTCATGAACTTGTGTCCAGAGTGTTGCGGTTTAGAGTCCTGGTGCCACTGAAGATCCACTGTGTAGAGGAGGGCAGTGCATGCTAAATATGTTGAGGCTCAATGTCCTCCCATTGGTGTGGTTTGGTAGTTAGAAGTGGGTGGTGCCAGCTTATATAGAGAGGCGCCAACCTCATCACTTGACCAGACCGTATAAGGTCTGTCGCCAACAAACCCACATGTTGCCTTAGGGTGCAACATTAATAAAACTCTCACTCATTACTTTTAACCAAAATATATGTATAAGCTTATATTTTTAATTTTTTAAATTTATATTTTTATTCAGCTATATTAATTATTTATATTTTGTATTAAAAACTAGTTTATATTTTCTGTTAAACCTATAACTGAAAGAGCTGGCTGAAAATTGAAATTCTTGGGCACAAGAATGATTGAGTTAATTTACTATTTTAAAGGAGAAAACTTGTCTAGAGACTCAAGTTATGGAGGGGATTAAGTTTAAATCCCCTCCTTGCTGCTACTACTGTGTACTTTCAAAAGTATACAAATTTGATTTCTGAAGAAGGATTTAATTAGTAATTCATATATTTCTATGACAAGAATTCAGTTTTTAGAGCTTTTTTAATGTGCAACTATAATAAAATATTCCACACAATTCTTCCCCCTCCCCCTTCCTTATTTTTAATGTCTATTATGTAAAGAGTGTAGTAAAAAATTAAATGAGGAATTTTTTTTAGTATTATGTGTTTCAATCAATTATATGTATATGTTAATCCATGAAATATTTTTTCTTATCCAGTCTTTATGAATTTATATCATTTTAATTTATAATATTGATGATCATTATCATTTTGTCTGATAATTAAATGATTAAGTAAAAAATCACTTCACCAGATCAGCTGAAAATAAAAATTGAAGGAATATTATAATTTTATTTAACTTCAAGGCTGTCTTCATGAAGGTGTTAAAATCAAAATATTTTTTTTGATAGAAAAAATATGCTTCTTTACATAATAAAAGGAACGCTGATTATTTATTGAATGTTTTTAAATTTTAAATGCACAGTATTAGTATGAGTAATAACATTGTAAATTTGTATGAAAATTTAAATTTAAGTTCAATCTGAAAATGTGTTTTGAGTTAACATTTAGGAAAGACATTCTTAAGATGCAAATGTGAAGGGAAAAAAATTATGTATTCTTTAGTTGAGTGACCTTCTAGCTGTTTTCGCCGTATGCACAAGAATGTGAACTTAAGCGACACTTTTTAGACAGAAAAAATCCTCTTTTTTTAAAAAAATTTGTGACATTGTAATCAGATTTGTTTAAAATGTGTTTTTTTTAAATTTTTTGAAAATTTTTTATAAATAATTTGTTTTCTTTTAACATGTAAAGGGGTAGCTCATTTAGCATTACGTATAAAGAAAAATTAAATACATTTTATAAAAGAAAAATGTTTCAACTCGATAAAAAATGAGAGTAGTATGATAAAATATGTGTATTCTCTTTACTGATAGTGGACCAGAATATAATAATACAAAGTGCTTCTGAGTACTTTTATATCTGGAAAATATACCCAAGCAAATTTTGGGTCCTATTTCAACATTAGTCGAAAAACTCAGCTTCTTTAAACAAAATCTACTTTTAAAGGTAAGAAAATGAAAGCTATTTTTTTTTTATTTTGACCTTAAGGCTTAAATTTTGATTAATTTTTTTTTGTATTATATGAAATATATATGTGTAATATCTGCTTTGTTATGATTATTTGTTAGAATTAAAATGTTCAGGATAATGTATAAAATACATTACAGTTGCAGCTCCTGAGGTATTAGAATCAGAACCAATGTATGCATCTGTTCAGAAATTAAAGTTTACTTCTCCTGAGGTATTAGGATCAGAATCAATATATGCATCTGTCCGGAAATTAAAGTTTGCTTCTCCCAGGTAATAAGATAATTTTTAGTTTAAAATTAACTTGCTGTGATTTTAAAATTAGCTTAACTTTATAGATTAAAATGGGATAATTTTTTTTACAAAATAACATTTATCTTACTTTGTAATTGATTGTTAAGAATGTTTTTAATTAATTTTTTGTACATTTATAGTTATTAATTTGAGTCAATAATTTTTCCCATTTATAATATCTGAGTAAGTATAGATCAGGGATGGCAAACCAATGGCACGCAACACAATTACTTGGGCATGTCTACGATCAAAACAGTTAGCATTTTAGTTCAAAATAATAAAGTTCACTATGAAGTCTTGCGAATAAACGCGTGATCAGTCGCGTTTTTACAGACAAATACCAATATTTCAGAGAATTGAATGTAAAACCTCAAGACACAAATAAAAAATATTATCTTCAAGAGGGATGCTTTTGCTTCAATACTTTTGATGCTAAATTGCATATTTTCAGAAACAATATTATTACAAGAAACTACTAGTACATCCCGAACTTAAGAACTTATTTCCAATAATTACTATGTACCCTGATGTGACTTCTTTTGATAAACTGAACTTGTCCCAATTCGATTGGAAGAAATTGAAGAATTTGAAATGCAACTGTGCTTGATTACCAGTCAAGTTCAGTATGGATTCAAAAATTTATTAAAACAAGAAAAATGTTGGAATTGATTGAAACAAAAAATTAACAAGCAATATAAATAAAAATATCAGTAACAAAATTTTGGAAACATGGAATTCGATTCCAGATACATTTAACTATTTGAAGAAGCTGGCTCATGGATTTTTAACCATATTTTCATCTACCTATGCCCGAGAATGATTATTTTCAAAGACTGAATAACATTTAAGACTCACTTAGAAAACCATTTGGAAGATGACTCTAATTCAGTATGTGTTCTGCTTAAAGTAACATTTTACAATCCTAAGTATATTATTTTGTCATCTGATTGGCAACAACAGAAGTCACACTAACATTACTTTAATGAATTACATCGCATATCCAAAACATTTACTGCTATACAGTGCAAAATGTATTTTTAATAGTAAATAAATAGTTTTGAGTGGTTAGTATTTAATTTTATTATTTTCCCAAAAATCACAAGTCAAAATTATTTGATGGCACGTCTATAACCCAATAAACACTTTTTTTTAGAAAAAATGGCTTTTTGATCCAAAAAGGTTTGCCACCCCTGGTATAGATATTCTAAAAGTCTATCATCCGGACAAGAATAAAACATATTTGCACCCTTAGAAATCTATTTTTAATATTTTCCATGTTTTTAAACTAAAAAAAAAAATTCATTCCCTCTCCAAAACAAGCAAAAGAAAAAAATGTAACGATTTATATGTAAATTTATCAACTTTATTGTTTTCATAGATTTTATAAATTTAGAATTCATGAAGAAGGTAGAAAAATTTTATTATATAAAAAGGGTTTTCCCCCTTAAATCACAGGGTCAGATTTCTTGATTTCTTTCGAAGAATAAAGGACCGACTAAAATTTTCTTTTTATTTGATTGTTAAAAATTATAAGGTTCCATCCATATATAAATTTTGTCTAGAGTAAGGAGACTGATTTGAGGAAGGGTATTTATTTACAATTTATGACAAATATATTATTTGTTTCCTTCAATGTAATTCCCATTGGAACTCATACATTGACCCATTCTTATTTTCTACTACTTAAAAGAATGTTGCAATTCATTTTCTAATTGTTTGAATAGTTCTAATGTTTTCTTCTTAACAGTTGCCAAATACTCAAAACAGGTTCTTTTTGCACATATTTCAATTTTGAGAAAAAATTAAGCCAGGGAAATAGAAAGGCATACTCTATTGCTGTAAACTATTTTCTACCCCAAACTACTTCAGACAGAGTTGTCTTGATATCAATCTTGCGAAATTTGCCACTCATTGTTTCTATCAATGCATGGTTTTATATATTATATTTAAACTTATCTGAGGGTCTGGGCAAAAAATGTGGCTAAATTTTTTTAAACATTTTAGTTTTTTTTTAAAAAGTTTTTTGGCCCTTTCAATATTTTTTTCTTAAACCTGGACTGTTCATTACCTTGAACTTATTTCCACTCAGCTTCCATTTGAGTTTTGATTAGTTTTGGCAAAATTTCAAGTTCACACTCTATTCAATTTTAGAACAGTTTTCTTGATAGCAAACACTGAATCAGGAGTGGTGAAACTGAAAATTTGACAGTGATGAGATTTTGTTCTGCAGGTTCAGAAAAGTCTTAAGATCATAACCTTTTTTTAATTTTTTCCCTGAAATTGGGGTTTTCAAAAAAAATTTGTCCCAAAAAGGGGGAAATTCCGTTTGAAGAAGATATATCCGTCAAAGTAGGGTAAGAAAAAGGATACCCTCTAGTCATTGAAGCAGTTTACCAAACATACCAATTTCCCAGTAAAAGATTTTAAATTTTTATACATACAGTCATATAACAAGTCCAAGTCTAAATAAGTGAGCCTGTAAATAATTATATTCAGCCATAAATCTGAAACAAGCCACACCAATAATTCTTGGCAGAGGAATACAGACTGTCTATTGAATAGAGAAGACAAATTCTTCCCATTGGCAATATCCTGTAATATCAGAGTTTGACTTTTTAGACATAATCTTTAATATTCAGTTTAGTGTTTCTAAGAGGAATATGTATGTCAGGTTGATCAAAACTAGAACTCTCTTTAGCGAGTGCAACTGCCAGCTTATTGCCAGGAACATCACAATCACTGGGAATCCATAGGAAGACTGTTTCCCTTCCTCACTCATTAAGGAAACTAATCAATAGTGGGCTCTTAAACTCAGTGGGTTTAAGATCAAAATTATATCCTATGATTGTATGAATGGTACTTCGAGAATCCACAAGAAAAAACAATTTTCGGGGTTTTATTTTTTTATTAGCCCAAGAAAAAATTTAAATTTTAGCATCAAAATTATCACAGAGGTGCTTCAACTGAAAAGTGGGGAATAAGGTCATAGCCTTAAAGCTGTTTATTTTTTGTGTTCAAAGAAAGTTACGAAATTTTTCACATTATTTTATAAACAGACCTTACTTAACTCTTGTAATATTAAAGTACAATACACTTTATGAAATATTGTATGTCTGTGTTCACAAAACAAAATTAAAACTGTTGCATTTCACACAAAATATTTAAGAAAAATGTATATTTTTGTATACTTTTTTTTTATACTTCCCCTCTTTTATTGTATATTTCTTCTCAATTGTTATTAAAAAATAGTAAAATTTTTGAACCATTGTATCCGGTTAAGAATTTGTAATTTTCTGTTTTGAATTCTGTAAAATTTACTTTTTTTTTAATGTAGTGTGCAATTTATTCTCAAATATATTTTTGTTTTAAGTAAAACATAAAAATAATTTTTTCCCAGGAAATTGAAAATTAGTACAAAGAAGGGGAAAAAAATTTTCATGTCACCTCTTTGTTATGATGAATAAGTAAGTGAGAAAGGACAAAATTTCATAACCTTTACTTTTTTAATGCTTAGCTTTGTTTTTATAATTGCTTTAAGTGGACCTCTCTTTTTAATTCAATTATGATTATACTCAGCTAAGTATTTTATTGAAGATCATATTAAAAGCTTTTCCACATGAAATAATATATTTATTCTGCTATTTAAGTACTGAGTTGTAAAATGTTTATGTAAAAAATTTCTTAGAATATTATATATAATATTTTACTTTATTGTTTAATATAAAAAGGATTTTAGCATAATCTTGTATTTTTTTCTTGTATTTTAAAATTTTTGTATGAAAAAAATTTGTAAATTTGTATGAAAATAGTAGTATTTATAGCAGATATCACACAAAAGAAAAAAAAGAATGACATTTTAATAATTTGTGTAATTTTTGTTATAACTTAATGAAATTGATTTCAATACTAAAGGTTCAAAAGGAGCTAAATTTTACTAATAAACTAATTAACTTCAAAAAAGTTTTCTTCTGTTGAATCTGTTTTTTTTACTTGAAGAGATGTAAAATCTCAAAATAGTATATGTTCCTGATTTAGTTTAAATTTGATAGTTAATTCCAGAAGCATTCAAAGAGAATAATATTTGCCCATATTCTTAAGTACTTCATGTAAATGATTCAAGATATTTTTTAGCTCTGTGGGATAAATAAATCAATAATTAACTGTTATAAATTAGTATTCAACTCGTTAGCAATAACTGTTTTTTCCCCATAAATTTGACCTTCAATATTTTTTAAATTATCAGAGGAAAATGACTGTAGGAGCTTTATGATCTGAAAGGAATGTAAATACTAAAATGTGGTGCCTTTATTTTTTAAAATGCTTTTAGGTTTGGAAAAAATTCACTTAAGTAATGTAAATATTTGAAAAACTTTAATTAAAAAAATCATGTCTAAAATATCAATTAGTGTCAATTTTTTTAAAATCTCATATTTTATAAAACTACAAGCAACTACAATTTTCAAAATTAAAAATCAAGGCTACATTTTAAAAATCATAAAGTCAAATAGCCTATGTTAATTGATTCATTTATTTATATCGTCATGAAATTTCCTTTGAGCTATTGATAATGCTGCTAATATTGATCAGCTGTGATGAAAATTGCAATGAGTTGTTAAAGGTGCTACCTTTTTTTAACAATTACACTATGATTTGCTTTGATTACAGTCTAAAATTTCTATGTAAAAATCTTCAATCCAGAAGTCTATAATCAACTCAAGGTTTTGCATATTTTCAGAAAAGTCATGTAATTAATATTTCTTATCTTTTCCAGGTTTTGATGACTCGTGATATTTACCTGAGTATTTTCAGGTATTGCTTTTGTGATTTGTATAGTATACATGTCATACTGTTAATGTTGGCTGTGATATATTGTTTTGTTGGTTTTTATATACATCCAAGTCATTTATCTTATTTAATAAAATGTTTTTTACAAAGAAGTACAATGTTATCACTAAATTAATCCAAAAAAGCATTGGCATCACAATTTTATTATAGGAGAATCTGTATGTGGCTGATATTTTAAGATTTTACCTTATGAAATGCAAGACTTAATTGAAATTTTAAAATTAACATAGAAATTTATTATTTATGCTAAATTTCTGAAGCATAGAAGCACTGAAATGCATATGGATGATTTAAGAATACTTAAATTCTGAAAAAGAATCAGAAAGGACTTTCTTAATCATACTCTTCCAACGGGATGGGCAGGGTGGCAGTGGTATAGGTTTTGGGATCGGCGGGTTTTTGTCACGAGTTCGAGCCCAGTACCTCTAAAGACCGCCGTTAGGGCAGCGATGCCGTTAAATCTGTGAGAGCTGAAACGTCCCCCCGTTGGTGTGGTGTGGTAGTTGGGAGGGGGTGGCTCAGGTGTCATCCACGCCTTCGCCCCTTTGGTTCAAAGGGGGCCCGGGCGCCAAAAGCCCTCGTGAAACCCTGAACAGTCGTAATATTCAATCAATCAATCAACCAACATGGGCATACCTGCTTTAATGACTGTTTCTTAAAAAGTTTCATTTGCATTACAGGATGGACAGTTATTTGCCAAATACTACTTTAATTTAAATTTGTAAATTTATACAAGTATGATAAAGTACAAAAAATTACAATTTGCTATTTGTAGATTGCTAATTAGTAAAGAATTATTATATTTCAGCAATTTAAATCAGTTTGCTTAGGAATTGATTTGTAATAGAATATTTTGAAATAGCATGTCTTCAAATACAAAGGCATAAAATCTAATTAGTTATGTATCATTGAACAAACTTTAATTTTAAGGAGTGACTTAACTCAGTGGCACAACAGCTTATGAGAACCAAGGCCTACTGTCCCCAACTCAGTATACATGACCTTGGGCCCTGAGGTGCATGAGCAGATGTTCTAGTCAGGTGGTCAGTCTGATTCAAAATCCCCAGTGTTAAGCTCCCAAGCAAGCTTGGTACTCATTTATTGACCGGCAGACTTTTGAGCGAGAAGAACCAAATCGCGTCAGTAAGTAACCTAAAGATATTAGAGTGCCATTTATGTGCATTTATGTACACACTCAGGGGAGTACACTCCACTCCAGTAGTGATCACAGAGTCAAGACTGCCATGCTCAAGTTAAAATATTTATATTAAGTTTCATGTACCCAGTAACATTTTCCATTCCTTCAAAAATTTGAGGATAGTTTTATTTTTTAAGCTCAACTAGATCAACTAATGTCAAAATATCATCATAATGGGAATTAATCTTTCAAGGCTTATTAAAAAAATTCTGTACGAACAATACCAAAAAGTACTTATTTCTGGAATTTTTTATGTTCATACTAATTAAATTTGATTTTGGGTGTTCTTGCTTATAAAAGTTTGAGAGTTTATTGGCCAAATACATAACCTGTCTTATTTTCATATAAAATTGGCACTGGTTGTTGGATTCAATTATTCCATTTTTAAGTGATTTTAATTTAGATCTCTGGTCAAGATGCTAATTACACCCATGTATGTACTTTTAGAGTGGAAAAGAGGTGATAAGTGCAGGACTTTTTATTTAAACTTGATTAGAATAGTGATATTGCTTTGCTTTTAAAGGCTTTATCTCTGGAAAATCCTGCTTTAATTGAGGAAAGATTTAATGTTTCATTCGCTTGTTTTGACTCTATACCACAGACGCCTCTAGACTTTTTGAGGCCCTGGGCCCTATGTAAAAGAGGCTTTTTCTGTGACATTTAAAAGTAAACAGTATACAGCAAGCATTGTCAAATACTCATACAAAGGGTAATTTGAAATAAAAAATGTCCACCATTTTAAACGGGACAAACCCAGCTCCCCGATTTTTGTTTATCCTCAAAATTTAAAAAAAAAACTTGTAATTCAATGGATTACGAAATTTAAATTTTTGGGCTTTAAAAAAAATATACCGTTAAAAAAAGCTCGATTTTTTATCTTTTTATTTTTAATCAAAACAAGTTTAATTTTCTATTCAGAATAGGTTTATTCAACTTAGTTCATATAAATTATTTCCCCCGTACAAAAAAAGGGAATTTTCCCCAAGGGGGGGGGGTCCAGGGTAAAAAGCTCCCACTTGTATCATCCCCTTTTTAAATTTTTTCTTTTTTGGGAAAAAAAAAACAGTAAAAACAAATTATTTATACAAAAATTAGTTTTTAATTTAATAAAATTTCCCCCCAAAAACAAAATTTTAAATTAAATTAGCTTATAAACTTTAAAATTATAGTCAATCCGACAAAAATCGGGGCTTTGGGGGGGGGTGGGGACCCTAGGACCCCCCCCGGGGGAACTGACCCCGGGGTTGGGGAAAGTAAGGGCAACTGCACAGTGATTATGTCAGGTTTTAAAAATTTTTTTTAAAAAAAAATTTTTACCCAAAAGGGCCCAAATTTTTTCAATTTATTCAAAAAATTTGAATTTTTTAGATTTAAAGACCCCGGCGGACAACGTTTTGGACTGCTAGTATATATAAAAATGTATAACTGAACACTAATAAAGCATACATGACAAAAGTTTTTGCAATTACCTATACCCACATATTACAAGACAAATCATAAGCAGAAGAAAACTATTCATAGGTTCCTTTTATTATTATTACAAACAAAGTTCTAAGCAGTCAAATTATGACAGTTACAATTTCTAAGTAAATATGTATTAAATCTTATGCTTGTTATTCAAAGTTTCTGTTGGGCCTTGAATCCTTATTCAGTATGCAAATATCTATACAACTAACAAATGTATCTCTTCTATGAATGTGAGGCTCGCTGCCGGTACCTAACATGGGAAATAATTGGATGAATCGATTTTAAACCAATTAAAATTCGAACTTACAGTTAAAAATGAATGATTGGTCTAACCTGTATGCCATCTATCATGCAGAAACTCCAAAGGACGGCAAGGGGAGAATTTCGTTCTTTCTTAAAACTCCTTCCGTACTGAAATCAGACAAAAAATAATTACATAATCAGATAGACTGGACACACAGTATCATTTTTTCTGTTCCTACTATTAGTTCACTCTCTTCCTAAATATATATGCATCTTGTTCAAATTTTCAATCGTTGATAAAATACTTTCTATTCATCCATTCATGTTCAAATACATTTTTTAAAACTTGCAGTGGATGACATTTGATGTTAATACAGTTTTTTCAAATTTTAATTAATTAAAAAATGAATAAATAGTAAACAAAAATAATAGTTCAACAGCATATATAGAAAGGAAAATTGTTCGTTGTGTTCCTGTAGCACAATGGATACACATTGACCTAATCCCAAATGGGGTTGTTCTACTTGGAATGGGCCGTTTCAAGAATGTATTTATTTTTTTCTGATATTTTAATAGAATAATTAAATTTAATTAATGAATAAATAGTAACAAACAAAAATAATAATCTATCACCAAATATAGGAAGGAAAATCACTTTCTATTTTGCCAGTTAATATTGTGGTTCTGTCATATGTATATGCATATTTATATTAAGTGAAATTATTTAATAAAAAGTAACTATAAAATAAAAATTTTCTTTTTTGACCTAAGTGGGAATAAAAAAAATTTTATATTACTTTTTAAAAATAAAATGCAGAAAAAAACGTTTAACGCGAAAAAGCTTAAGACGAAATATTGGTAAACACGAAATAATGCAACAGTTCCAACAAACTAGTATGTATTTTCATGCATTTTTTTTTTCTTGTAACACAAAAAGATTTCCTTTCTGAAAATGAACTATGTACAGAAAACATCAACCAACTGTGCAGGCAATAATTATGAGGGGTGTGAAAGAAAAAGGGGGGTTTTCAAACCCTTTTAAAAAAAGAACTAACTTGGTTTTGAAATCCCCCGTTTGGGGCCCGTGACTGTTTGGACAAGCTACTTTTACCCCCCCCACCCCTATAAATGCCACACAAAAACCTCTTGTCTCTCATCAGCTGGCTTGGAATTCTCGATTACGAGTACATCATAGTGTGAATAAAAATCAGTGAGATTGGCTCACATTTTTCTATTTTAGAAGAATTTGTTTTGGCAGAGAGCACAAGGGGAAAGCAAGCTTCTATTTTGCTTAAAATGAAGATGGAGCTTCCTAAGGATATTGATCAAAAACTTTGTATTAATTTTATTAAATTCTTGTGAATGTTTTTGTTTCATTGATTTTTAATATATGCATATATAAGTATCTATCTAAATAAATGTATATGTTTTCTTCCTTTTGCAATATCTTTTAACGCGAAAAAGTACTTCGGTCCCCTCAGTTTCGTTTTAAACAATTTTCACTGCAACTATATTTTGCCATTTTTGGAGTCAATTTTTACACGTTTTCACAGATAAATATTCCGATTGTGCTCTATCTCATCATCATCATGATCAATTGAGTTTAAAGATTGATAAAGTGCACGCTTTGCTCTCTTAGGTATAGATAATTTTAAAAAAGTGGCTTGAAAGAAAGGAATTATAAAATGCTGTTAAAAAGACCGATAGCTATTAGATTTGCTTTAATTAAATTAAATATTTCAAACTGAAAAAATTATTCTTGGGTATTACTTTATGCCTACCTTAACATCATGGTGAAACGGCTGGGTAGCACAGTTGATTAAGTGCTAACCTAGTACGCCCAAATGTGCGGATTCGACCCCGGCCAAAGTCTAGTTTTTTATGATGCAAAAAATCAACAGCGTCCATGTCATATGGTTAAGCGGCATGTTAAATATCCTTAAAGTGCCTGTTTAGCTTCATTGCTCTCTGCAAAATTAAGTTCCTAGTACGATTTCACATCGTCAGAGCTCAGGTGCCTCCCTCTGGGGAGGAAATTGGGCGTTATAATTACGGTGGAGCAATTGATATCTACTTATATGGTGTCGCATTCAGGCTTTTTTTTGGCTAATGTTAAAGAATAGGGCCTGAACTCTAAATATTTTTTCAGATATAAAGGTACTCAAACATTAATATTATATTCTGGCTTCACTATCCTGTAGAGAATCACTTATTTTATCATACTGCTCTTTTTTTATCCGATTTGACACATTTTTTTCTTTTATAAAATGTTTTGTTGGGGTTTTGCATTTTTTCTCCTGTACCATAATGCTAAAAGAGCTATCCCTTTACATGTTAAAAGGAAAAACTAATTAATTATGAAATATTTTGAAACTTTAATAATACTATTATAAACAAATGCTTGAATTGGAAATGTCACTAATTTTTATAAAATTTGAGGAATTTTTTCTGTTCCAAAAATATGTTCCGCGTTAAATTCATGCTCTTGTGCATAAGACGAAAACAGCCTTAAAAAGTGATGCCAGCTCGCGGGGAACGTACTAGGTCTGCAATGGTTGTTATCAGTCTGCAGCCCCATTTAAAATAAAAAAACCATGGTGAATCTTAGTGAGGGCTTATTAACGTCGCACAGTACAGCAACACGAGGACAGGCCGCGGTAGTCGAGTGGTATAGGTATCGGATCGTGGTTTGTCACGATTTCCGAGTAGTAATAAAAGACCCGCCGTGTGAGCGATGGGCTAAATCTGTCGAGACCTGAAACGTCCTCCTTGGGTGGGGTGGTAGTTAGAGAGGGGTTAGCAGGTCGTCCACGTCACCTGACCATGGTTCAAAATTACGTGGTCCGTCGCTAAAAACCCTCGTGTAGCTGAACAGGGTGACACGAGGACTATTGGTGAACGGATCTCTTAATTTTGAACCACGGTCAAGTGATGAAGACGACACCCGAATTGGCGCCCTTTCCAAATTATCACATCACACACGGAAAGACATTGAGCCTCAACAGATTTAACATGCATTAACCTTTCTACATGGCGGGTCTTCAGTGACACTAGGCTCAAATTCACACACATGACATTCTCGCCATAACTACTAGTTACTGCAGCTCAACATCGGCGAACGAAAGCGAATAGAATCGTCACACTCGATTCCGCATTTCATCAGTTTGTTACTTCGTGTGAGCTGCAGTAACTAGTAGTTATGGCGAGAATGTCATGTGTGTGAATTTGAGCCTAGTGTCACTGAAGACCCGCCATATCACATCACACACGGAAAGACATTGAGCCTCAACAGATTTAACATGCATTAACCTTTCTACATGGCGGGTCTTCAGTGACACTAGGCTCAAATTCACACACATGACATTCTCGCCATAACTACTAGTTACTGCAGCTCAACATCGGCGAACGAAAGCGAATAGAATCGTCACACTCGATTCCGCATTTCATCAGTTTGTTACTTCGTGTGAGCTTGCTAATTAAGAGTTTTAATTTTTTTGGGAAAACAATTTAAGTTGTCGCGCAATAAATTAAAATATGCTTAAAAGTTTTTGCGTGGTGTGGCTGTTTAATAAGAGAGGTCTAGATCAATTAACATTCCCGCATTCTTTTAAACCACGGTTCTAAATTATAAAGAGCGTCGCAAGTGTATGCAAAATGGGAGGGAGATCTCATCATATTCTCCTCTACTTGACTTCTGTTAATCATTTATTGAAAGCAAATGAAATTTATTTTTCAATTCTTACTATTAGAGCTCACTCTCTCTCTATATATTTATCTTGTTCAAATTTTCAATCGTTTATAAAATACTTTCTATTCACCCAATCAAGTTCAAATAAATTTTTTAAAACTTGTAGTGGATGACACTTAATGTTAATACAGTTTTTTCATATATTAATTAAATTAATTACCGGTTTTTGACGCCAACTTAGATTCGTCTCTATTGTTGTAGCAATATAACTGTTAAAACAAAGACAAAAGTTGGCGTCGAAAACCCGTTTTTCAGCCAAACCGGGTGTGCATTGTTACAACAATGCAGACAAATCAGGCTCTTTTTTCAATTCCAACTATTAGTTCACTCTCTCCCTATAAATATATATCTTGTTCAAATTTTCAATCGTTAATAAAATACTTTCTATTCATCCATTCAAAGTAGGAATTGACTTAAATTTATTTTTATATTACTTGTTTAAGATATTGTTACGAATTTTGTGTAAAATAGTGTAAGTAATTTGTATTTGAATGTGTATAATGCATTTATATTACTCTATGTTATAACTATTTTATGTTAAATTTGTAATATTCGCAAATAACGCCATCCCGTGCGTTATAATAGCAATTCAACGGGAACTTATTGATAGAGCCAAGTTGGCATCCTTTTTGGCGAGTTCGGGACCTTCTGGAAGTTTGTGGAGAAATCCACTAATTTCAAGACCTATGACGCAAGCGGATCATTCTCGAATGACCCGCGAGACCTCTGTAAAAAGAGATGCTCGCCGAAAAGGTTTTTT